>CM069445.1:25505312-25682349 GCA_035610835.1 Ophiura sarsii | reverse complement strand
CGTTTTCTTGGTAATACATTTTACCGAGTTCTTCTATGGTTTAAAATCCAAGATAGCACCGATCCACTCAAGAGTTCTCAAGTGTCTTGAACCCTCTGGTCACGTTATGACTAAATTAGGCCTAATATAAGAAAAGGAAACTGACAAACGTATGGCTTGAAGTTGAATTCAAAAGGCCCCAAATTCAAAATGGCCTCCATTTAGGGTCAAGAATTTGTTCGTCTCAGCACAAAGTGTCAAAGAATATATAGTTTGCCCTACATATGATGTTTGCTTCTGAGACTAATATACCTAAAGGGTAAGAAGCATGGGCTAGATCTATTGTTGTTTACCCAGGTGTATCCAAACACGTCTGATACGGCTGCTGCGTATACTCAACGCCACCGGCGCTGTCGTGTGGGCACGCATACAGAAAAGGGGGGGGGGGGGGGGGGGGGGGGGGGGGTACCGCGCCATTTTGTCCCGAAGCAATGGTTATGACGTCATATTTGGTCGATTTTCTGAACCTTTGTATTGGATTTACGTGCAAAATATATGCCCTTGGCTCATACTTTCCCGGGTGTGTGGGTGCACTTTAAATTTCAGATGTTCTAAAATGGACGGATATCTAACAATTTGATAAAAAAAACACGATCCACACACCTCAGAATTGCAACAACAAAAAGCATAAAACAAGTCCACTTTTTGTGCCTTTGAACAGAGTGGCGGCCGGGAATGGAGAATTTACACAGTGCATTAACCCATGACCCGGTCCAATTAATAAAATTAATATTAATAAATTATTTGCAAACATTTTTGTTAAATTAGCACGGTTGGTCTAGTGGATAGAACGTTGACTGGAGAGCGAAAGGTTGTGAGTTCGAGCCCCATTAGGAGCACTTTTGTTTTATATGCGGGTCCTTGCCGCTGGATTTACTTAGCCTGCCGGCATCATCTGCGTGCCCACACTGACACCACTGCTGGCGTTTAACGTATAAATGACGCCTTTTTTGTGTTCGAAAATGTCAAAAAAATGTACCGTTCTTTTAAAAATAAGGAGAATAATCACATTACAAACACATTTTGTGCGAGGAGAAACACACACATTTGGCAAAAATGGCACAATAAAAATCCGTTCGTTATAAATAAATGGATATGGTTAAATAATAAAACTATCACAATTATAGTTGTGGATATCTGTAGCGTGCATAGATAGGTTGGCATGTCGTTGGCAATCGAAATCACGGGTTTCGATTTTCGAATATTCCTTATTATCCTTTTATTTTTCTATTTTTTAAACTTGATGGTGGATTAATGTAACATCATTGTTATGTCAATTTTTATCAATTATAAAGGCCGCCCATGCGTTTATAGTTTTCTTTTTATTTATTTATCTATCATAAATGTATCCTTGATTTTTTTAAACTTTGTATCTAATTCTAAACAATTAAAATGCGTAAACAATTATATTATTGCTCAATAAATAAGTGATTTAACTTGAGTTCAGTTTGATTATGATAGCAAAACTTGTTGTAAAACCATTTACCAGTGTGCCCAACAATTTCTCCTTTGCACACTTTGTTTATACATTCAGAGATGTCACTTTTAGCTTGTTATAGCTAGGCTCAATTATAAGCAAATTTTGCGACCGGTTGCGACCTCTTTGATTTTAGGCTGGTAACACAATCCCATAGTGCATTTCGTTAAAACAGTGTAAATTATATTTCACGATACGTATCACGTGATAACCACAATAGTTTTCGCAATAGTTTTCGCAAAATATCGCAAAATGGCGCGGTACCCCCACCCCCCCCCCCCCCCCCCCCCCACATACAGACGATGCCGGTCAAGCGGCAAGACCCCGCATATAAAACAAAAATGATCATAGCGGGGCTCGAACTCACAACCTTTCGCTCCCCATGACGTTCCATCCATTTAACCAACCGTGCCTAATTTAACAACAAATTTGGCGAATAATTTATTTATATCTAATTTTATTAATTGGACATTTGAACTTGAAAAAAAGGTCGAAAAGGGACACGTAGACTATCGGTTTTAGAATTATTTACTGTAGTTATACATAGAAAAGTATTTTTTTCAGACTTTTGCGATGGGTATCGCGATTACGTATTCAGCCAATACGAACTGTCAAAGTTCGGATTCGTGTCCAGCATCATCGTCTGCAATGCCATGAACGCTTTATCGTCTCAAATGTGACTTTGGCTTATGTTGTGCATCAATTTACACGAAAAACGTAAAACGTAAAGTATATACTTTACATGCTTTACATTGCAAAACCGACTGTCCCTGACCGGTAAATGCTTAACTGCAGGCATTGTCTACCAAGCACAGTAACTAACAACATCAACAAAACTGAAGAAACCTATGTCGGACTATCAGGTAATACATTCAAATCGAGATATATTGGTCACACTAGTTCCTTCAGAATGAACAACACAAGCACAGCACAACCCTCAGTCAACACATATGGAAGCTCAAGGACTCTAACATACCACACTCTATAGCTTGGAAGATTTTGGCCAAACGCAAACCGTACTCTAATGCCAGTAAACGATGCAATCTATGCCTTCATGAGAAATTTTTAATTATCTTCAGGACCGGACATTAAACAAAAGAATGAGCTAATCACCACATGCAGGCATAGAAAGAAATTTTTATTGTGCAACTCAACCTAACTCTGTTATTTATTATTATTATTGTTGGCTAGCAGCCATTACTACAGTGACATGTTTTAAGTGGATAGTTATAGTTTATTGATTATTGATTATTGATTGCTCTTCACACCTCATACGTTTTACTATACTTTCTATTGTCTGTGACCATACTTGAGTCATTCTATGTTGGACTATATGCTAGTGTTCTAGTACATGAATTCATTATACCTGATGAGTGCAGCCAATGCTGGCTGTATGAAACAGTGCTGTAGTATAATCATGGAATTTTAATCAAGTTGATTTTATATAATATACTTTACATTATACGTTTTTCGTGTAAATTGACGCACAAAATAAGCCAAAAGTCACATTTGGCATTTGGCATTGCAGACGATGCTGGACACGAATTCCGAACTTTGACAGTTCGTATTGGCTTAATACGAAATCGCGAATACTCATCGCAAAGTCTAAAAACACTTTTCTATGTATAACTACAGTAAATAATCCTAAAATCGATAGTCTACGAGTCCCCTTTTCGACCTTTTCAAGTTCAAATGGCCAATAAATAAATTAGATTTAAATAAATTATTCGCCAAATTGTATTAAATTAGCATGGTTGGTGTAATGGATGGAACGTTGACATGGGGAGCGAAAGGTTGTGAGTTGAGCCCCGTTATGATCATTTTTGTTTTATATGGGGGTCTTGCCGCATGGCCGGCATCGTCTGTATGCGTGTCCACCACACGGACAGCGCCGGCGGCGTTGAGTATACGCAGCAGCCGTATCAGTCGTGTTTGGATACACCTGGTAAATAACAATAGATCGAGTCCATGCTTCCTATCCTTATATTACTATTAGTCTCAGGTTTGTTTGCTGAGTTTGATAACGCGTCAACCAAAACGTAGGATTTAGGCCCTCACAGCCTTCCGCTCGATCGAACGCCCCCGCTAATTTCAAATCCAATAAAAACGAACCCTCTGTCTCACGGAAACAGATGCCCTGGAAATAACCAATAATTGAGTACCTGTGTAGACTGTTATTCACCTCTCTTGAAATATACGCACCTATTAGATCTAAACTAGCTTGCAATCTAAATGCAATTCTTCATCTACACGCATTTGCTGCTTATGTCCGTATGTTTCAGCGATTCTTTGATAGCGATAGCCAGTCGTTCTTCATCCGGCAAACTCAAATCAATGTCATTGTCATTTACTGCTGCCATGATTTAATCTGAAATAGTTGAAACAAAAGGAGGATATTCAAATTGGAGAATAAATGGTATTGTTTTAGACCGTAACCGTGTTATATTGTCTGACATAAAATGTAGACAGTATTATCATATGGATCAAGTAACACATTAATGTCTGACAATATAACATGGGTACGTACATACACCACATTTTGTAATATAAGCAATGTTAATGACTTTTATCATGTATTTGATAAATTTTGTAAATCCTCTCCAAGCGTGCATGGAAGGCACGATTAGAGACAAAATGCGCAAACAATGACGATTGAATTATATTTGGTCATGTATAGTGCCATTTTCCACGTGTGCCTGACATAATTTCAGATCAATTTTGTACGATTGACTTTGTGTCTGTATATAATATGTATATCTATCTCATGGTAAAACTTGGTAATTTGTGTATTAAAGGTAGATGTTCCGATTTTCAACTTGGTTTTCTATTCTACATGAAAGGTCATCTTAAAAACGGCGTGTCCCAAAATTTGAGATGCATAGCTATTATGGTTCTTATTTTAGACGCACAAGATGCTGTGAACTGTACCCATTGAGTAGTACACAAACTATATCGGTGGAACCACCCTTCGCGGTAATTCAACGCTATTTCGTCGATTTCTCTGTCATTATACCGAATTAGGCCGTCAATTTCAGTATGATGATGAGAAAAATACGAGCTTTCATATATGAAAATCTCCGTATGTTTGAAATAATTCTGTGTTACGAAAATGTGATCGGGTCATCTACCTTAATTGTGTATTAATCTTGTGATTTTCTGTATAATGAACGCACGTCGGGTAGACGGGTGCCGCTGTTTTAAAAGCGTATGTTAAAATAAATAAATAATAAACTATGATTCTTATAAGTTTTTACAAGCTATGCTGTTTTTCATATTGTATTGTACGGACGCACGACGGATGCCACTGTTCTGAAAGTGTATATCCGAATAAATCAGGAAAACCAAACACAAACCAGTTTTCATTCCAGGCCCTTCTGGGTCTGCTTCTCGGCACCAGAACAAATGCACATTGATACAAAAATACTATGAAATTATGGGACGTAAAAACAGGGATACCGCAAGATAGCCCGCGACACCACCTGGTTCGCTTGTTCCCCTGTACGATTTTGCCATTATTCGAGCTAATTAGGCCTGAAAATAAATCCCAGCATGCGTCACCATTAGGCAATCTCTGACACAAGCTAATATCGGAGTTCACGATGCACATTCGTAAACACGTAATAGTGTTACTCTAGCCGCTGTGTAAGAGATTATTGTGTACGAAAAAAATGATCACATTATACTGTCCATTTTCGGACGTATAAATGCTTAGTAACTATATAACCTTGAAAGATAAGAAATAGTCACGTATACAGAAAATGTAGGTATTTCTCTAAGGAAAATATTTTGGCTGACGACCATATGTCGAGGTTTCTCGTAAAGCTACAATTTCAGCCCGAACGGTGGCTATTGCGGGGCTATTGTATACAAGAAAATCGCCATTGTGAATTATTGTCTGCAAATGATTTACGAATTTTGCGCAGTAGTTTACATTTGCGCCATATTTGTTCCATTGACGCAAAGCACTTCGGGATATTAAAACGGACACAAAATTGAATGCTAATTTAAGGTGGTGGGGGGGGGGGTGTGGACTCTCAGGTCAGTCTCCGTAAAACTTCCGTAACTTCTTCAATATTCATTTAATCTTTATAAACGTATACAGTTTTTTGATTTTGCAGAAAAGGGTTCAATGAATCCAACCATGATAATGAAATTTACCATTTTGAAAAAAATTATAAAAAACACGTTTTTTACCTATTTTAGGTTTGGAAAAGATAACTCAAAATATATTTTGTTAAATTTTGTCATACTAGATTTATGATAATCTTGATAACATTCCCCAGGAGCGTTTTTTATTTTTGCGCCATATGTATACGTTTTTAAGATTAAATGAATATTGAAGAAGTTACGGCAGTTTTACAGAGGCTGTACCTGAGCGTCCACACCCTCCTTAAATATGTATACCACGCTCAATTAAAAAAATCATAGAGGGCGTCCACTTTAGCATAATGGCAGAAATGGCGGCACCCGCGGGTGAACGTGTACGCAGTATCATGTGGCTTCCAGATTATTAATATTAGCGTGATACCGAATGTGAATCAGAACATGGAGTAAGCACAACAATCTGGCCACCCATTATACTCCTGGAACACATTACGCTATATCAAACGGCATATAATAATTATAACCATAGGGCCTACATTTCAATACCGCATGGCTAGCGTGAGATTTAATGTGGGTCAGAAACGTTCCATAGTAACGAGCCCAAAATACCTTCGCAACGCCTTACTTTTTAATATTTTTTTTCAAAAAAAATATGCTCATGCAGTAGGTTGAAATCAAATACACATTATATTCCAATTTCGCCTAACCAACACCCTTACTTTTCAAATATGGGACGCACAATGAAACCACGCTATAAAGCAGTAACTGGTTCGTCATTACACAACACATATGGACAAAACCCACTTAAATGGATCTATCAGAATCATGCTACCAAACACAGTATTCGAGACTGGTAGTCATCTCATAATAAGTAACTGATTAGGTAATAATATACTCTTAACTCCAAAACTATAGCCCCTACGTAAAAATATTAATTATAAAGTTGTAAGGAAATCGCTTTTCTTTTCTTCAATTTGAAACATCGTTCATGAAGATCGGTTAATAATTGATAACACTACATTGATAAGGATAGCACAAAGTGCAGTTTACATTTTAACACTTGGTTTAAACACGCAGGACCGTGTGACAGGTATGTATGGGCTGCATTGATCAATTGAAGCATTCCCATCATCATCTTACTATCCGTGAGTTATCGCTACCAGTTTATCAATAATATGCCTGTTGCTAGTCCGAGGCTGCGTGTCGACGAACAAAATGTTAAAATGAAAAACTGACTTTGTTTGGGTTTTGCATAAATTTAAAATAGAGATCCAGTATGGCGCCGCCATTTTGAAACCATCATGGGACAAAATTGGAGGTATGTCGGTATTTCGTAAATGCTCGTGAGCATTCGGAAGTGTCATTCTTCCGCGTATTTCACACCATGGTCCAACGCGTACGCAGTCACTGCCAAAAATAACGCGGAGATTTATAAGTTGCGCGATCACGGTCCGACGCTTCATTTCGGGTTTTTCTGCATCACGATAGGCACGGAAACCGGGAATTAATTTGTAACGGTGCAGTAGGCCGAGTTTAATATTACGCAGGTCTTAGTTAACCTTAAATGTCACTATTGAATCTCATACAAGCGAGTAAGTTACCAAATGATTGAAAAACCACTGTGCGGCCCTGGACCGTACAATTTATATTACAGTGATGAGTGTGAACTTAGAGAAAAGTATCGTGTTTCAGATTAGCTGCCGTGTGAACTTTTATATAAATGTATGGAGGGACACAGAAGAATTTCGGGTCATTCAATACAACCTGGTGAATTAATTATCTCAAATTATTATTACCCGAAATAGTTTCTTTCAAAATCAAGCAGCCAGCGAAATTTTGATAAAAGAGCGGCCAAAGATGCCCAAATACTGATGGGTCGTCTTTAAAAGCAGCCAACGAGATTATGATATAAAGAATATACTTTTAGTCCAGTAACCAAAGATAATGATAAGTCCCTTTTTGGAGCTTATCTTACCGAAATAGGCCTACATGATCAGGATGAAGACCCAAAAACGCTAAATACATTATGGGTCTGGATATGGAAAACGTTTTTCTAATAAAAGAGTTGAATTTTGCGCGTCGAAGGAGACCCAGCCGGAAGAGTGAGCGCGTCTGCAAATAAACACTTTCTATCTGACCAAAGACGGTCACTTTACTGTCTTTATCTGACTATACAGGGTGAGTCAAAAAACCCTGCAATAGTGGAAAGAATCCATTTAGTTTTCAAAACCAAGTTGGGTATATTTGCTCAAGTAAGGGGTCTACATGTCACATAGTCATGGGTTGACAAAATAACACGGCTGTCGGCTTGTCTTCGCGAGATGTCGGGTGTCGCAATTTGGCTATTTTTCAACCGTGTCGCATGCCGACTTAAAAATAGCTAAAAGTCGCGTGTCGCAAAATAAATTTAGAAAGGCCTATTATTCTGCTGTGGCCATATTTTCGCGGTACCGTTTGTACAGAGATCATACTATAGACCATGTTCACGCGCAGCGTTTTTCTAAAATTTGCCACCCAAGCCTCGTTCCCGTACGCGTACCTGCGCCTGCGTGACTTGTGCGAGGATCCGTACGCCTCGCGCGTTGGTACCACCCTCGCAGTTCTATCGCATGCGCTAAGCGCAGATAGACCAAACGGGAACGAGGCTTGGGTGGCATATTTTGGAAATGGCTGTCGCGTGAATAGAGTCTATTATGACATTACTGTGATGTATGAGAAGCCGAATAAATAAAAAAGATATTATCTACATTAATCATACTTTCTCCGCCCCGTCCGCGCTACACTTTTGCAATATTCAAACATATTATAAAAAACAGTGTTTTTCTTCTTTGTATTTATAACTATATACTAGGCCTGTATCATTACATTACCAAACAAAATACATGAAAGTGTCAAAATGACCTCTTCTAGTGTTAGCGATTAACATGACATTTAAAGAAAATTTTAAAAAAGGCCTCAGACTCAGAATTGAAGGGAAAAGAGCTAAAAAGGAATTCAGCTAAAATTCCAACGGCATAGACCAGCCCGTATACCACTATACTTGCGTATCACGCTCAAATGTTACTCAACATGACAACATTTTGGGCCTCCTCCCATCAAACGTGTATAACTGTTAACGATTTATTTTAATTTTAAAAATCTTCCATTGCCGTTACATACCCCCCCGCGACCCGGGGGTAAATGGGAACCTATTTCTCTACCAACCATTTATGGAACCTGTTTTTCCGGCATAACAATTTCAACCATCTATACTTAAATCAAGAAATATCAGTATGCGCGAATTCTTTCTTACATAAAATATAACAAAAAAGCTATCTAGAATTCATAAAAAACAATCTCAAGTATTATTGTGCCCCCACCTCAAAAAATAATCCTGGATCAGCGCCTGTTAGTTATACGCTATAATATATGTTAAAATAACCGTAGTTAGCGATTATAATTGGCTACTGAACGTGTCGTCCAGTGGAGTAGTTGCCGGTCTCCTGATCATAAGGTTGTGAGTTCTAGCCCCGCTGGTGCCAATGTGTTTGTGTCCTTGGGCAAGGCACTTAGTCTACATTGCCTATTAGGGGGTTCCTATTATAGGGTTATGTATGTTGTTCATGTTGGTTTATGTCGCAACTTGGCGCTGATTTAGCTGCTGCCTGGACGTTGCATTGTTTATTAATGTATTTGATTTGTAATGTTGTTACAATTCAGCCGGTTGGCTGCGATGACAATAACATTTAGACCTAAAAAAGAAAAGAAAAAAAATAGTATGCATGTATATTACAATTTAACATGATTAAGCCAAAGACAGTTATCGTCATTAAATAAAATTTAACATAATAGTACCAATCTTTTGACAAAAATGGCCTTCAAGGTTATTACGATAATCATGATAATCATAAAACCTATTTGAACGGTATGAATGAGCAAAATTTATTTTGTTTAAAACATATGAAAAATATGTTAAACATAAACATTTAAATAATCAAAGCGCAACTATGAGGAGAGTGATTTGAACTACGAAGCATAAATCGATGGGCCTGAGTGACCGTTTCTCGGGCTGCTTTGGACCGTCAACATTTATACAGCGGTGGTATAATTGAAATTAAACTTTTGATTAAAACAGCATCGGACCGCTGCTCACCGCCCGTGTAGCGCGGTATTTACCCTGGTTTAAATATGGCGTTTTCAGTGTGACGTTCACGAAAAATACGCAGTGGTACGCGAAGTAGCCTGGCGCGAAAGCACACGCGACGATTGCGTTTGACGCGAAGAGAGACACGGCTCCTGTACACGCACGATGCTGCATTCAATCTTTTCCGTGCAGTTCCGAAAAATACCGACATACCTCCTCCAATCCCACCCGCCCCCCCCCCCCCCCCCCCCCCCCCCCACCCCATGGTGGAAATCCAAAAATGGCGCCCGTTACACGTAAAGGGTGCACACAACTATTACGCGCTATAGTGTGTTTCTATGGGAAATATGCCTTAGGTAAACGGCGATATCTTGAGTTACCTTGCAACTACGTTTATAAAATTTTGGAATAGTAATTAACACACATAGATCTAACTTTGGTCAAAAAATTCAGGTCGGGTTGCCCTTTTAGATTTTTCAATATTTCCCTCTTTATACAGCGTAGTCATTTTGAACAAGAAATCACACCTTGTAGCGCGTTGTGTTCAATGTGTATCCTTCCGCCAATATTTTTAAATAAAACGTTAGATGTATACTCTTTTCATTCAAAATATATCGAGTACAATTCAGTGAACAAATAGAGACCAAATTCAATCATCTTTGAGTGCCAAAATGTCAATATGAATCATTCTTTCCGTTATTTAGAGACTAGCTGGGTGATGGCGATGGCCGGAAGCTTTGTCGTTGACTGTAATAGTTGTGTGCACCCTAAAGAAATAGGGCAAAAAAATCGTCTGGATTCTCCTTTATAATTCTGTGGGTTTTGGGCACATAACTGAGATTTTCTTACAACTTAATATTCTTATGTAAGAGTTATAGTTTTGGAGTTGAGAGCATATTAATTACCTGGTTAGTTACTTATTTTGAGGACTGTATAACAAAACAGTATTCAACCGATTTTGAAAGCAAGCTATCAAATAGGGGTAGCTATAGCTGATAAATGTCACTGTCTACGATTTAACTGTCATTTTTGCCCCCACAAACACTTTTCACTTTATTTTGACGGCTGGCTGTTTTTGACGTCACATCTGCACCATCATTCCAGTTTAGCTGTTAACAGCTGTTAAAGGAATTATCACATCAAGCATCAAGGGGAATTCAAAAATGCCGTTTAAATCAGAATAGGATGCATACACAAAAAAAGTATAGTTGTAAACTCTAATAAATATGAAATCTAAACGTTTGTGCTCATTCACTTCCCGGTATACTATATTTCAACAAGTTACCCTTGACAACAATTATTTTCTGATGGGTAATTACATGAGGAACTAATATGCACAGTAAAATTATGTTGGGATAGGTATACAAATATTAACGAGCTTTAATCAAAGTATGAAGAAGAAGAAAAATCGATATTATTTGAAAATTCTTAATCACAACATGTTACCATTAGGTCCTATCTAAATTCCAATAGCATATTTGGATCCTTGTGAGATTACCGTTCAGAAAAAAAATACTTTTTATGGGGTAGATCAAGTAGTTATTGCAATATAGTAATTCGAATCTCAGATGGTGTAAAATGTAAAAAACTGGACATGCAACGGGAAGAGTGGCGAGTTCAAAACGCATGACCATATGCATCTAGAAACGTCGTGCTCGTCACCCGCACTGATTCAAAACACTTTATTGATTTTACGATTCTGGAAATTAGAAAGAAACTTACTGTTCAGTAGAAAGCTGTATTCAAACGTGTCAAATCGTGTAAACTGCGATCTGGTGCTCGTTACTTGTTGATACAACTTATAAGGCGCTACTGTTGCTGCTATATATATAGGTTAAAAGTTTAACGAGTTCGCCGTCGGACAAGTTTTATTAAACTGTGTTTCTGCTGTTGGTGCACCTTGGATCCGTTAATAGACATGGTAGATAACCATACAATGATGAAATAAAAATAACTGAGGGATCATTCACAAACAATGACGAAAGACATATAAACGTATTTCACCGTATGCCCCAGGGTTAGGAATGCCATAGTTTCAATCTTACCCACCTTCCCCCACCCAATCCCTCCGCCTGATCAATATTGGTTGGATGGTATTGTCTACATTTGGAGAAAACTACTATGTTTATCATTTATACTATAGTGTGTGACTTGGGATATTAGCGGGAAATATGATTACACATGAACCCCTCTAACAATAATTGTTTGTGATCGCTCCCTCGTGAGAAAAGTTTGTTTTTAAAATGTATTCAACGTCGTTATCTCATAATGTCAATTTTATTAAATTGTTGATAACACGATAAGGATAAAATGTATTGATCTATTTACATTTTAAGTTGCACTTTAGAATGTTATTCAGACGCAAGAAACCTTAACCATTGATGGTAAATATGATACAGAGGTGAAGCACAAAAATAGTTTAGAAATGTTATCTTCTATCAATACCTCTGGTATCCAAAGTATGAAAGTCCATCTTCACACCACTACGATTTAGAATACCATACCATTTAAAATAACGAATGCGTCTAGTGTTCAAAAGGTGTTCAAAGTTAAACTTCTACCACTGATTTATTGTTCTTCAAATCAGGCAATCGTGTGTACTTGTAGCAAATATTTCAACCAAAATGATCCACAAGGTGTTCATTACATTTGCAGTGTATATAGTAAGAAATGAGAACAAATATTTCCACTGAATATTGTATTAAATCGCCACCATATTGTTATAAATTTTTATATCATGATGATAGTTTTTACTATCATTATGGCTGGAAAAGAATCATGTGATATCATGATATAAAACAAATATTGAATGCCTTTTGTTTGTGCAATAGTAAAACTATATCACTCGGTCCAATTTGGATTATTCCATTACACTCGGCTTCGCCTCGTGCAATGGAAAAATCCAAATTTGACCTTGTGATATAGTTTTTACTATCACACGCTCAGGCATTCAATATTTGTATAACATCTAATGCTAGTAAAATAGGAGAACAGCATCTAATTACCGCGTTGAATTAAATCGCAACCATTTGGTAACCTTGTTTTAGTAAGAAATAAAGAACAAAATTGCAAATCAAAGATTGGTCCCTTTATATTTTCTCTGCAAATGATATAGACCAGGGGTTCTCAACCTGGGGGTCGTTTGGGTTTTCCAGGGGGTCATGAAGGGCTCATAAATATAGGTTTTGGGGAACCGTGTTACATTTCGCTTTAAAAAAAGCTTAGAAAAACCCAAAAGAAACGTTCAAATATGCAAAATTTCCTGCTCGCTACGCTCGCATCCAAACTAAGCAGTTTCATTTATGATATCCGGCTGGTGTTTTTCCCCAATTTTTTTTTGGGGGGTCACGGTGCTGACCAAGAATGTCAAAAGGGGTCGTGGATCAAAAAGGTTGAGAACCACTGATATAGACGATGTCACCTAGCTATGTAACGTCACAGCAGCTTTTGTTGACTGCTGATGTGCGCGCGAAACTAAAGCTCGCCTGCCGGTGTGCGCGCATGCGAAGGGGTGTCCATTATAAACCAAACAATAAACCAAACCAGCCATCTATATTCAATAGCAGTCAATACAACAGTTCAATGCATGTTCCCCCATGCATGGAATGGAACCGGGCACTTAACATTTTTGATCAACAAGAGGTGACATGGTCTATTCTAACATAATTTGCCAGTGAAAATCCCAATATTCAGATATAATTATATTGCATGAACGTACATGAAATGAAGTGTTCATTGTCGACCGTTTCTTATCAGATTCAAACCCAAAATATCAGCCATTAATATTTTGTTTGAATAACACGATCATATCTACGAATCAAAGGTACGACAGAGAGAAAGAGCGTCACATATCGCATACAGAAGTCACGAGACAAACCAAGTAGCAAATCTCGACTGTTTTTTTTGTTTTTGTAAAATTATTTTGAATACCTGGCTGAACGACTCCATCTAACAACCACAGTAAGTCACGGCGGTTAAGTTCACGTTTTTAATCTTGGCACCCAAAAAAGGTGGTTTTGTTACATTTTAAATTTAATTTTGTCTTTAAGCTATTTTACAGATTGACTTGTGTTTGGGCTTATTTTATATTTTATATCTAGTTACCATATTTACAATCCTTGGATTATAAGCTTTCCACATATATAGGGTTTCATACCCTTTAGACGCCCTAAACATTTTGATATTATTCTCACTGCAAATTTTTAAGAACGCTGGCGTAATATAGTGTCAGTTGTTCAAATCAGATGGTTTTGTACACTGGACACGTGTCAGATGTTCAAATCAGCGAAATGACCGATAAATATTGCAAAATAAACCTTTTGGATTTTTTGAACACGTGTCAGGTGTTAAAAAGGTGTTACATTGATGAACACGTCCGAGGTGTTCTTTTCAATTTGCAGTGCTGAGCTGCAAAAGGGGGTATATTTCTTGAAATAGACCCATGTAATACAAATGTAGCCCAGGTTAAAAACGTGACCTTTAAGTCTTGTATTGTAAGAGCTTGTAAGTGAAATGGGTCATGGCACCAGAGCTATTGAAATATTGAAATTCCTTCTCGATCTAAATTTTAACCGGGTACTACTTGGCGTTATAATGTGCACCTGTCGAAGAGGAATAATCTCGTAACAAACCGTAATTAGTGGTTAATGGCACTATAAAAGCGGGAGCAAAAGCACTATAACAAAATCATAAATTTGGTGCAGATGCGGACATTTGGTCAAAACGCTGAAAGCCAGGCAGTCAGCTTGGATCCACGATTAGAAAAATATCGTTCAAACACTTTGTATTCCTGCGGGTGCTACAGTGCAACAGAGCATAAATTACCAAAAGTGCATGTTATTGAAATTACGCTCTAATTCAAAAAGTAACATATGTAAGACAAGGAGACATTATCATATTATAGAATACAGCTTGGTGATTCAATGTCATGGAGGAAAAAAATAGTTTGACCTTATTTGCATATCATTAGCATATTATAAAGAAAAACATTAAAAAAAAATTTTTTTGTAATTTCCAGCAAAAACTATACATGCCATTAACAGATTCACAGGATATAAAGTTCCCATCATTGTCAACAATTCTGTCTAAGAAAAAGTTAACAATTATTTTTACTTTTTAAAAAAAGCCCAAATCTGTCTTAATTAAGCTTAAGTAATGACCAAATTCGTGGAGATTATTAAGTATTACTATGTATCCAAACCAGACTTGCAGGGTATCAAATTAAAGGTAAAGACGTGCTCAAAACAATGGTCTGATCAGATAATTCAATATCCCTTAGTATTTAAAATATTTTCTCCAAACATTTGGTATATTTTTTAAAAACCACAAATAGTGTTTTTGTATTTTACTCATGAATTAAACATGCAATAAACACTATAATCACAGAGAAAGATGTTTATGGTTAGTCACACTAATCTGTCAAGCCATTCGTTAACACGTTTGCTGTGTAATTAATTTATTCACGTAATTAATCAATCAATTAGGCGTTAAATGGAAAAATGTTGAACTTTTTTATATGCCCAATTAATTAAATAAAGTTTCAAATTATGCCTCAAATTATGCTTAATAAAATGGTCAAGCCACATTTCTCAATTTCATTTGTCTTTTTCTGTAATATTAATCAAAACTTTAGATACATTAATTTTGCAATTTTTCTTACGATAACAATGTATTTCATACAACTGTACAACTGTGCACAGACTTGACAAAGTCTATTATTATTTGTCCAGCCATGCACGCAAACAATAGAAGCAATCTTCAAGGACATGCTCACGCTAAGGGACCAATGTTTTGAAATCCGCGCTACAAAAAATGCCATTCAGCAGTGTGCAGTGTGCAGTCAAGAGTTTAAAGCATAATTGTGTATGTTACTTTAGTGACCGTGTGCTGACATGAAGCCTGTATATACAGGTACCACCATAAAGACTGTAGTAAGTCTAAATAGTCAAGGCCATAAAAGCCATTAGCCAGTAGCTGGTTGGATTAGCGTGTATGAATAATAAAGTATTGACCAATCCGAAATCAGGTTTAAAAAATGTAACAATGCTGATAAACATACAAAGACAACACAGAGAACTTTAAAACAAAGCTATTTTGATTACATAATGATACACATACTTAGGATTGAAATTTTCATGGTTGTACAACACTCAGGAGGCACTATATTTATAATTCAGTATCTGGTAATTTATGCTCTGTTGCACTGTAAGATCTAGATTGCATACTTCGTCATGTAACTGAGCACCGTTAGGAACACACAGATTTTTTGTGTGCATGGAACGGATCTCGGATCTCGGGAAGGTGTCATGGGAAGCATAGAGTTACTATACCACGACAAGCTTTCATGTTCGTCTTTTCCGATTACTACTCTATAGCGTAGAGTATTTTTATTTGTTTAAAGATGCCGAGGAGACTATACTGGTATCTTTCAATTGGTGTTACTCATTATTTTCGTTTTAATTATATTTAAAGTTGTTAGGAGTCTCTGTGTATGTGTTTTTAATTAACTTAGATATGGCAGAAGATGCCTCTGTTAGTTTGAGTTCACTGTCTGATGACGAACGGCTTGACTGTGCTATCAACGAATCGCTGGAAACATATGTGCGTGAACAACAAGTACAACATGATCCTAGAATGGCACAAGCATTGAAGGAATCCGTGGACGAAATAGGTGCGTTTTAAAAAAGAAATTTTGTAATTTCATAATGTCCTAATCTCCAGTAATTATTTATTTATTTATTTATGAATTCGTACGCTTACATTTCAATTTCATGAATTTACTATAGATCGGGTAATTTCACAATTTAACCGTAATCCACTCACCAGATTTGAAATCACTGTTCAACCTTTCTAAGCGAGTGGAGCCTCAGCTAATGGTGCGTTAAAGCAAAGACTATGAACATGCTAAATAATGGACAGCACTAATTAGCAATAGTTCATTCACTTAGGAACAACTTGACTCATCATGTTGATAAAACTCTAATATATTGCATTTTTATTCATGTATTTCATGTTAGACGGCGAAGCTTTTGATTTAAGTTCGATGTCTGAAGAACAACGGTTTGCCCGTGCTATCAAAGAATCATTGGAAACCTATGGCCATGAACAACAGGTACAACAAGATCCTAGAACGGCACAATCATTGAGGGAATCCTTGGATGAAATAGGTGCGTATTGAAGAGAATTTTGTAATTTCATAATGTCCTGATCACCAGTAATTATTTATGTAAAAGCGTTGAATTTGAATATATTCGGGGTCTAAATGATTAAGGGCTTTGATCATCATGTTTCAGCATATTATCACTTGTTAACAGCGATACATTGCCCGATAGCGATGCGACCCCGACAAAAATTCGATTAAAAACAAATAAGAAATGAAATTCCTCCTACACAAAATATTCAGAAAAACAAAACACAAAAAACAAAACAAATAAAACACCATAAAATATACATCTTATATATATATACCAAAGAGACTGAGGGTATTCCACGATTTCTACCATAAAATGCGGCTAAATCTACCGCCACAAATATGTTTACTCGCCTGAAAAGAAAGAAATGTATAACATTGTTATCTTCACAGAACCATACCAACACTATCGAAAGGTAATTTTTCGGTCAAAGACTACTAAAAACACAGTCGGGGAAATGTGACATAGCCCCAACATTATGAAACGATACTTTAAAGCAACGACCTTCCTAGGAAAGGGCACCTACTCTCAAATCATCAGGCAAGGGGCAGACCAAATGATGATAACAAGAGAAGTGGTAATCTCATGATTTGTTTAATATTATAATAATTTGGTCCTGAAGAAGTCAGAGCTAATCCTGACGAAAGCTTGACAGATTAAAACTTGTCCGACGGCGAACCCGTTAAACTTTTAACTTATAACACTCTATATGTTGCATTTTTATTTATTTATTTCATGTTAGACGGCGAAGCTTTTGATTTGAGTTCACTGTCTGAAGAACAACGGTTTGCCCGTGCTATCAAAGAATCGTTGGAAACATATGGCCATGAACAACAGGTACAAGACGATCCTAGAATGGCACAAGTATTGAGGGAATCCTTGGACAAAATAGGTTAGTTTTAAAGAGAATGTGATACCTTGTTATTATTGTCACGAGCAATTATTTGTGAATACTGAATGGTACGAAGAATTTTAGACGACAAAAAAGGTCAACGGATGTCCGGGTCCGGAGCAATGCATTGTATAGGCTGCAATTATCACGTCATCGATTGGGACGGTGAAACAACGATTTTGTACCCAAGAAAAACGAAGATCCATTTAACTATGTTGGGTATGGAAACTAACCATTTTTGAGGAAGAATACCGCCAGAACATACTAACCGTGTTGACTTTCTTTCTCATATCTATCGTTTTGAAGGTGTACCTGAACCTCTTCGCCCAAAATCAGCACGTCGTCCAAACACCGTGACACATCCCGGGTCAGCCAACATTCAGCCACCTCAATGTGCTGCTGGGCGCCTTACAAGCGCCCGGAGAAGTTCTCGTCCTGTAACTGCTCGTCCAAGGACTGCAGCTATAACAAAAAATGAGCTACGTATCATGTTGATAGGAATGTCTGGAAGTGGTAAAAGTTCTACCGCAAACACCATCGTCGGTCGTAAAGAGTTCTTAGACAGCTGTGATGGTCAATTGGTTACGCGTAATTGTAAACATCGTTCGACCAATATAGAAGGACGGCGTATTGTCCTCGTGGATACCCCCGGGTTCATTGATACCAACAGACAGAGCAATGAGATTACCCACATGGCAGAAATATCCCGGTGTGTGTGTCTATCTGCTCCGGGACCCCATGCGATCATTCTTGTGGTGCGTGGAGGAGACAGGCAAATGCAGAATTTACAGGAAGGAGCGGAGGTCGTCATGGACGTCTTTGGGAACCGCGCTTGCAAGTAAGTGTTCGTTTAAGTTACGTTTACCTCACGGCATAAAATATTACTTTTAGAAGGTGGACGCTGACAAAAAAAGGTCGACGGGCTGACATTATTAAATATCTTTCCTCCATTAAGGTCTACATGTTCTTGTCCGTATACCTTCAAGGCTAACTGAACATCAAATAAACACAACAAGGGAATTGAAAAAATATGCGCCATTGCGGATGCCCGATACAGAGATAAAGGTGTAGGCCTATGGAGATTTCGGGTAGCTTTAAGGACAAACCCCGCCAATTGTGGGGTGCTTTTATGAAATAGAAAAAGTAAAGTATATAAATCCATCATGATAAAGGTATTCCATTAACATGATTAATTCCAATATTTTTCATTAATAATTTCCATTCAATTCTTCAGATTCATGATTGTACTTTTTACGAGACGGGACGATCTTGATTACCACAAGCAATCTGTGTCTCATTACGTTGCAACCCTTCCTGGTAATCTGAGAGAGGTTATAAAAACATGCGGCAATCGATACGTTGCTTTCAACAACAGGTGCAACGTAGCCGAGGACAACCATAGCCAGGTCAAGGAGCTTCTTTTGCTGATAGATGTAATGGTTGCACAAAATGGAGGACGCTGTTTCACCAGTGATGCCTACGAGGAATTGGAGCGCAGAATTAACGAGAAAGAACTTAAAATGAGGATGAATTTGGAGAAAAAGAAAAAAGACGAGCTGAACGAGGCATGGATCCGTGCCGAGCAGAAAATGAGCAGACAGTTGGAGTTGCTTAAAAAGGAAATGGAAAGCAAAGACTCAGAGGAGGAGAAAAAGAAGAACAGATCAGCGGCAGGTAATCGTAAGAAGAAGGGGGAAACGAGTTGTCCTCAGAAACAGTTAGACAGGGCGAAGGAAGGTGAAGAGAAAATGAAGAAAATAAAGATGGAAATGAACCAACAAATCAGCCAACAAATATGTGCCGAAGAGGACAATTTTAATGAGAAAATTGCCAAGGTTAGAGAAGAAGTTAGAAACGAAGTTGACAAAGACAGAGCAGGAGCGGGTGATTTGATTGACGAAGGAATTAAAATCCTGGCTAACGGTGTCGGACAAAGGGGCGAGAGAGGTGCATCAAAGGTCTTGAACTTCGTTTTCCATTAAAGTAGTTGTCAAAAGTTACTTGAGACCTAAGTTTCGAACTCAAGATTTTAGCTTTTCCACATCTGGTACATGTTTGTACTTAAGGTCTGTTGCTCTACCAACTAAGCTAATCGTCAAGAGAGAATTGATAGGCGTCAATGTGTTAAAGATTGGTTTTTGGTATACCTGTACCTGAACAACAACGGACTTCAGTAATTCACCGAGTTTCCAAATGCCCAAAAGCATAAAAGCGCCCATATCAATTATAAGGGTGACGGAGCTTCTCAAGAAAGGTGACGTCACACTTTCAATGTGATCCATACATTGATAATCTACGGCAGAAAGGGTTTGCGCCGTTAGGAACAATCAGAAGAAAAAGAAGGGCCGAGCAAGACGTGGAAACGTAGCAGAGAAGGAAACAAGTTACATTTTAAATTGCTTTTTTAAAAAAAAATTAAAAGCAAAGTCACACACGTGACAGAATGGGCCATGTACAATCCTAGGATGTCACTCTCGTGCGGAATTAGTACCACCAGTCCTGTCCCCATGACTGACAATTTAAGACATAAGGATGTGGAGAAATGGGTCCTTATACTTTTTATATTTTATAATGTGTATAGTTAATTGTATTTTTTACTTATTGCATTGTTGCTGTATTTTTGGCATGCTGGTTTCTAATATGTAGTACAGCGCTTTGGTCTGTTTTGGAAAAGCGCTTTATAAGTCTGTATAATAATAATAACTAGCGGGCATCCGCGCTTCGCGCGGACCCGCTAGAAGATTTAACGGGGAGGTAAGTAAACAAAGCGTAAGAAAATTGGATACAATATCAAGAACATGTCCTACATGTATACATAATACAGACGGGCCCTAAATAATCCGAATATCGCAGGTGCTTTTGATAATCCAGGTATACATGTGCCTTAAAGTAGGTAGGCCTACCTTTGTCTTTCCAGATACCTATATGTAGGCCTCCCATGTGACCTGAAATGCAGGTACCCGTTTGTCCCATTATATCCAGGGACCCCATAGGCCTAAGCCCTACCCCAGTTACCACAGGTGCCCTTAATGGCACCGGATACCACATAATCCAGGTACTGCAGTGTGCCGTTATATCGAGATACCCAGGTGCCCTTACTTTATCATTCAAGTAACTTGAATTAATTGCGGGTGCCGAAAATAGCGGGCAGTAATAGTCATATCAGAATAGGCAGAGGTGAGTAATATCAAAGCGTTATAAATGTTTATATAAATATCAAGAGTATGTCCTTATTCCAGTACCTAAAGTGCCCTTGATATAATGTAAGTGACATGGTACCCTTAATACACCATGCGCCTAGGCCCAATGTGCTCTTAAATAATACAGATACCCATGTTCCTAATCCAAGTATTCCACGTGTTCTTAATACACCGGTTGCCCATAGGCCTAGGCCCTACCCCTCACAGATGGCCTTAATAACCCAGGTACCTCATTTGCCGGCATTATATCCATACCAATGTGCCCGTATTATGGAAAGCGCAGGTATAGGTGCCGAAGCTATAATAGCGGGTGGTTAGTCACATCAAAACGTATAAAGATGAGGGTATTGTAACACAGCAAGAGTATGTCGTTGATACTCCATATATCCTAGGTGCCCTTAATACTGACATTGGTACCACAGTGCCCTTAATAATCCATATATACCATGTGCCCTTAATAAATCCATGTATGCCATGCATGTATAATAACATATGTGCCCTTGATTATTCAGGTACCACCCCATGTACTTTAATAATCAAGATTGTTTATTAGTGATCTAATATTATAGGACCTCCATGAACTATGTGGTTTATCTTGAATCGAATATTAAGGGCACCCTTGATAACTGTGTATGCGGCTATTAGGGCCTACGTGGATTAATAAGACACCTGAATGGTTATTCAGGTGTATGGTTATTCAGGTGTAGGAATACTTCCCCAGTTACCCCCTGTCAGCTCACCCATTTTGTACCCCAATTAATACAAAAGTTGTATTTTAATGTCAAAACTGAAAGTAACTTAAAATTAGCTTTAAAATGTCTCCCCCGATTCTTTTATTGCCCCATCAACCCGTTTTCCTCCTTTAAAATGTTGATGCTGGTGCCGCCACTGCCCATGCACATACTGTATCCAGGTAATAGGCTGCCCATGCACATACTGTATCCAGGTAATAGGCCTACGTTTTGAGCGTTATATATGGGTTCTATAGTTTTATAGTCGGTCGTTTAGTTTTATGGTCGGCGGAGTCCATCATCAAAATCACTTGTACCATTCCATGCTTGTACTTAAACACTATGTGTGCCATCCGGGTTTTGTTTGACCTATTTAATTAAATACATTATTCCTCCAATAGGCATAGGGCCTAAACGTATGTAGTCCCTTTGTCATGTTTGTTGTGTTCTAAATAAGGCCTCCCGAGATACTACCTAATACACCCTTAAAATCCAGTTATCACAGGTGGCACACCTGCGCATAGTATATCCAGGTAATTTGAGACTATCTGCGTTTTATAGTGAACCTTGTAATCCAGATACCACTGGTGCCCTTACTAATCCAGACACTCTATAATAATCATGATAATGTACTACACGTTCCGTTTATCCAGATGCCCATGTGCCCTTATATCCAGATTATCAAGTAAGGGAAATGCGGGGAGAAGGAGGAGGCTTATGATGGGGCAATACCGCACGTTCCGTTTATCCAGATACCCATGTGGCCTTAGTAAGGCCGCCTTTCTATATCCATATTATCAAGTAAGGGAAGTGAGGGGGAAGGGGCTTAGACCTTAGGGTATGATGTGACAATCCCGTAATTTACGTGCTATAAGCCGCACGGCGAATAAGCCGCAGCACCTCAAATTAAGATTCAGACCTCATCGTATACAGTAAGCCGCACCGCTGTATAATAAGTCGCACAAAGAAAATGAAAGGTGTGTGTGTGGGGATAGGTGTGTGTGTGGGTGGGGGTCAACCCTGATCCACCAGCCCATAGCTTCATGACCAGCCATGGGGTTACAACTGCATGAGTGACTCCATCAAATGTATTTTCCTTCAGCCACTTCAGTCACTTTAATACCTGTTATCCTGGATACGGTTTGCGCCTTGCTAACAGTTTCTTTATTAAAATAAAGGTCTTGGCTTTATGATTAATGTTTTGTTTGTGTCTTGCTCTCGTTACATTTTATTGTATTGTACGGTATGCACCGCGGAGCAACCGTACGGACTGCCTGCTTTCACTGCATGCCCCGTTCACAATGTACAATTTGCGCCACAAACGCGTACACACACTTTGTCTGCGTCATTACGTGTGCGCCGAATTGCGTGCGCCATGTTAAACGCGGTTGCGCAGCAACAATCGCGCAGACAACATAGGAACTGTTGGTATGGTACCGCCAGTTTCTTTATCGTTAGCAAACTCCGCGTTCATCTATGTTATTAATGTGAAAGTGTCACTTTAAGATCTGCGTAAGAGTTTTTGTTTACATTTAGAAAATGTCGTAAAATATTTTTATTTGTTGGACGTATAGTCCCGTATAAATGCTTGTTACTATGCGTTCTTTAAGAATAACAAACAGCCGCATATACAAAAATGTAGCTATATCCCTGAAGAAAATATTTTGGGTGAAGACCATATGTCATCACTCATTCCGAAAACCACAATTTGTGTCCGAACAGTAGCTACCCGAGTAAAAGAAATTCAACATTTTGGATTTTCACATTTGATCCTTTCTGCGCATGTCTGAAAATGGGAAAAAACGGGCATTGAACTATCTAATTAGCTCGTGTATTAGAGGCGCAATTACCACGCTTTTTCAGTTGAAGAGGGACGCGAGTGTAAAATTATGATTGAACTATCTAATAAAGCGAAGGACCGAAAATTAGTATATAGATAATAATAATAATAATGTAGCGCCTCTTCCATGAGTTGTTTACTTGCATGGAAGAATTCTATCATCCCTTTTTAGCTTTGGCCAACTTCCGGTCATTTTCATATTTTTCTTTAACAACCTGAATAAATTAAATTGTACTTTTGCGAAACGTATTTCGGTTCACTGGAAAAAGCCACGGTCGGATATCATCCTATATCGAAAACCATTTTTTTCTCTCGTAAACCCTGCATAAGCAATACGGATATTTAAATCTTCCTAACTTTACGGGATTTTTCAATGGGTATGCCTACAGTTCACTGCTTTGCAGATTTATATGCGTATTCCTTGTGTTTTTATCAAATGAAGATACCACTTTATATTGATTTGCTCGACCTTGTCAGCTGGGGATTCTGCCAAACCTTGCTGGAATGTGGGTAATCTGCCAAACTAGGGTGGGGGTGGGGTACCGCGCCATTTTGTCCCGAAGCAATGGTTATGACGTAATATTTGTGTCGATTTTCAGAACTCTTGTATTGGATTTACGTGTAAAAGATATGCCCTTGGCATCATACTTTACCAGGTGTGCGGGTCCACTTTAAATTTCAGATGTTCTAAAATGGATGGTTTTCTAACCAATTCGAGAAAGAAAATCTATCTGCACACCTCAGAATTGCAAATAATATGCCATAAACAAGTCCCCTTTTTGTGCCTTTGAACAGAGTGTCAGCTGGGAATATAGAATTACACAGCGCATTAACCCATGACCCCGGTGCATGTTTGCTGTGTATAACAGATCGTAACATGAATAATGCAACACGTCACGATACGACACAACGTTCAGTCTAAGCTTCATGGTTCAGTCGAGCAATGATTGTGGACCGTATAAATGACGCCATTTTTTGTGTTCGAAAATGTCAACGTTTTTTACCGTTCTTTCAAAAATAAGGAGTATCATCACATTACAAACATTTTGTGCGAGAGAAACACACACATTTAGCAAAAATAGCACAACAAAAAAATAAAAATTTAATATATGTGTAAACTCTAATAAACATGAAATTTTAACGTTTGTGCTCATTCACTTCCCGATATAGTATATTTTAACAAGTTGCCCTTGCCAACCATTATGTTCTGATGGGTAAATTGCATGAGGAACTTCTATGCACAGTAAAATTATGATTGGGATAGGAATAAAAATTGTATCGACCTTTAATCAAAATATGAAGAAGAACAAAAATCGATATTCTTTGAACATTCTTAATCACAACATGTTACCATTTAGTCTGCTTTAGTATACCTTTTTCCTTTTCTTTGTCACTCTATGAACATGTACCGATAGAGGGCTCACTCCCCATGGACCGCTCCCCATCCTCTGATCTCACCCCGGGAATTGGTCGGTTCTCGGATGGGAAGTATCAGGGGGTGTTGTTCGATTGTGTGACAGTGAAATTATACAAGGTATACGAGTCGACTAGTTACCATTAGGTCCTATCTATATTTCAATAGCAGAGTTGGATTTCTTGTGAGATTGCCGTTTAGAAAATATATACTTTTATGGGGTCGAACAAGTAGTTATTGCGATATGCTAATTCGAATCTCAGATGGTGTAAAATGTAAAAATCTGGACATACAACGGTAAGAGTGGCAAGTTAAAAACACATGGCCTTCTATGACTTGGATTAGTGCATCCATGCACGCCAATTGAGGCACCAACAATACAAGCCACATTCCACATAATGATTAGCTATCACTTCAATAATGCAAAATGAGTAACATGCAGAAGTGGATGTAAGCCCTTTTTGCAAATGTGGCTATTCTGCCTAATTTTGTTAAAGGAAATCCGTGCCATGGAACTTTAGCGCTCAGATATGTAGCATTATTATTATACAGACCACTTCTGTAGGTTAATTTTTTTTTAAAGTACCACGTAAAGACAAAATTGGCTTTAGAAAGACAAACAATCACAATGTATAGACGTTGCCATATTGATATAAGCTATGACAAAGACTTACGAGATGTCCGCATCTCTGTTTCATGTATTGATATTATCGATTTATGCATTGAATTCCTACGTGATAAAGACCAGCGACCTGATGAGGTGGTTTTAGTTACGATGGCTATCCCATCAGCACCTTCGACACAGACAACCGGGCGCGAATTTCAAATAATCACAGGTTGGGGATGTGCAGTTTAAATTCATTTGAGCATTTCATTTGAAAATTCATTGAACATTATAGTTCTGTGTTCAATTAAACTGGTCAATATACATTAGATAATTATTTTCCTACCATATTATGCATGGTTTAATGGATAGAACGGTATTCCTTTAAGAATGGAAGCATTCTGCCTAACTTTGCTAAAATGTGGCTATTCTGCCAAACTTTGCTAAGAATGTAGATATTTTGCTAAATTTGCTCAAATGTGAATATTCTATCTAACTTTGCAAAAAATGTGGAAATCCTGCCTTATTTTGTTAAGAATGTAGGTATTCTGCCTAACTTTGCTTACTTACTTTACTTACTTTAGTCGACCTCCGTCGGAAGCCATGATGAATTTTCGCCAGTTCACTCTGTCCTGCATTAGATTGCGTAGCTCTTGCTGGCTGATGCCAGCATCTTGACTAAGCAGCGTGGGGTATGTCAACCTTGGTCTCCCTTAAGTACGTTGACCTTGAGTTAGGGTCCAGAAGACTAGTTAGGACACTGGTTCTTTCAGCCGTCTTACACAGTGGGGCAGCAAAATTGAGGCGTCGACCCCTGACAATTTCTGATATTTTTGGTAGCCCTGCATAGATATCCTCTCTTGTGGGATGATCCTTCCAGTTGAGGTTTAATACCTTCATTATTAGTCTGGTATAGCAGCCATCGAGTCTTGCCTCAAGTCTGTTTGTTAGTGTCCATCCTTCTGCGCCATAAAGTAGAATGCTTTCTACAGCAGCACGGAAGAAGCTGATCTTCAAGGAGTCTGACAGATTAGATTTCCAGAGGGTGCGCATCTTGTTGCAAGCCTTCCAGGCAAGGGTCTTGCGGATTTAAAAATCTCTTTCAGATTCGTCTACCCATGAACCAAGGTACTGGAAGTCATTGACCTGATCTAGGTGGTTCCCATCAATGGTGTTCAGAGTAGCATTGCCTTTGATGTTGTAGGTCATGAATTTGGTTTTTGTTGCATTCATCTGGAGACCGACTGTTGCAGCAGCACTTTCCACACGATAGAGCAAGTTCTGGGCTTGTTGTAGCGTGTCAGATAACAAGGCAATGTCATCTGCGAAGTCTAGGTCTGTAAGGATTTCAGCAGGGTACCTCCGGCTACGCCTGGGCGTTACTGTAAAGCCCCGCGTGTCTTTTTCGTTACGAATTGCCATCCTCATAACATAGTCAAGGGCAATTATGAACAGATACGGGGCCAGTGTGTCTTAAGGCCAGGATGTGTGATGTGGTTGAGCGTTCAGCACACAACCCATTTTGGTTTGGTCTTGGCAATGGTTCCATATGAGGACGAATGCGGTTGAGTATCAAGCGATTGAAGATCTTAGCTGCTATGGATGTCAAACTTATACTTCTATAGTTGGTAGCTTTGCTCAGGTCACCTTTCTTGGGGATTGGGACAATTCCACTGAGGGAATGTGGCTTTTCACCTCTTACTAGGGTACCATTACAGATTTCAAGTAGGATGTTGTTGAATCTACCAGATTTTCATACCTCAGCTGGTATTTCGTCAAGACCTGCAGCTTTTCCATTTGACATCTTCTGAAGTACTTTCTGCAGTTCCTCATTAGTGAAGGCTCCAGTCTCAATTGGCAAAGTATTATCAATGTTGTTTTCTATCTCCTCATCTGGATTACTGGCTGTAGGTGGTGAGCCAAGTAGTGTGGACAAGAAATCCTTTCATTCCTTACATCGTGCAGATGGGGTGTTTCCTCGCAATCGACCAGCTCTGGGGGTTGTTCTTCCAGTGATTTCGTTCATTGTTGCCCATGCCAGCCCACTCTGCATACTCTGAGAAGCTAATGTGATGTTGGAAATCTTCTCCGGGATATTCCCCTTCAACTTTGGTATATGTGCTGTCCAGTTCCTTTTTAGCGTGCTCAAACGACTCTTTATTGTGTTTACTGCTTGTGAGCATCTCTCGACTCTTCCTGGCTCGACTTACTCTTTCATCCTCCCATGAGACTTTGTTGCGCGGCCTTTTACTTTTCCTTGGTAGAGTTTTAGAAGCAGTGTTTTGTGTGTGCCTCGATGAACAGAGAGTATTTCTTATCAGCTGTGATTTCATCTACATCTTGTAAGGAGCACAGGACACTGAACTGGTTTTTCACCTCTACTGCATAAGCTTCTTGTAGTTTTACGTCAGTCATGAACTTCTTCCAGTCATATTTGCCTGCTCCCTTGTTCCCAGCCTTTGTGGCTCTCAGGCTCAGTCTAAGCTTGGCTGTGATCTGAACCAATACTGACAAAGGAGTTGTAGGCATTGCAGTCACAAGCACTGTTCTTCCACTTCTTGTTGATTGCTATGTAGCCCAGTTGTGATCTTGCACAGTTGGGGGTTCTGAAAAGTCCACAGTTTTCCTCTCTTCTTCTGTAGCATGGTGTTAATTGCTTTCAGAGTTCACATTCCTCCAAATAGTCTTTCATATGTTTACCATTTCTATATGTCACTTTGTTGTATGTGAACTTCTTGTCCCCTTTACCAATTTGTGCATTAAGGTCTCCAAAGACAACCAGAACATTGTGACGTGGTATATTTTTGGTAGTCTGGCGTAGATCATCGTAGAATTGTATAACCTCGGAGTTGTCTGCACAATTCGTTGGACTATAGCAGCATATCATTGTGGTAGCTGGATTTACAATGATCCTGGATGAGATTTTCTGAACACTGCAGAGTGATTTGGAAGCAAGTGGATTGAGTAGAAAGCCAACTCCTCCAACAGAAGCTCCTATGGTGTTGCGAGTTAATGACGATGTAACTAGTTGCCATCCATCAACCAAGTTCTGATATTGTACTTCAAGAACTTCATGATACATTCTGTGTTCTTGTAGTGCAATGACTGATATGCTGTACAGTGATGCCAGTGCCACTAGTCCTCCAGTCTTAGATGTGGCTTTCAGTGTTCTTACGTTGTATGTTGACATATATACTTCTTTCTTACACTTCATGAGTGTCGACTCGGTCCTCCACTGTTTATCAGCTGTTGTCCTCCTCGAGAGGTTTAAGGTCGCAGCGTCATACTGCGTATTATTAACGCCGGTGGAATTCTTCAAGTCAGAGTTATCAGGTGCTGTATAGTTTCTTCATTCTGGTTTCTTTCTGTGGCTAGTTCACAATGCAACATGTTGCATTGAAACAGTCTACACTGGCGAGTCGCCAAACACTACCAGTGTCTGGATGGCCGTTAGCTCGTTGGCTCACAAAGCACTCGTCCGCCCTTGTACTTGAATCTTGTTTTTAGTTTAAGTTAGGGTGTCCAAACACCCTCCTCACTAGGTTCCAAGGAATCTGGTGGGGGAGCCGGTTTAGTCGCCGACGACCCGACCCTGACAGGTTAGTATACTGGGCAACAGGGTACCAGTAGTCACCAGACCTGACCTGACCTGTAAACTTGGCTAAAATGTAGATATTTTGCTTAAAACTTGCTAAAATGTAGATATTCTGCCTAACTTTGCTAAAATGTGGCTATTCTGCCAGACTTTGCTAAGAATGTAGATATTTTGCTAACTTTGCTAAAATGTGAATATTCTTCTTAACTTTGCAATGAATGTGGAAATCTTGCCTTATTTTGTTAAGAATGTAGGTATTCTGCCTAACTTTGCTAAAATGTGGCTATTCTGCCAAACTTTGCTAATAATGTAGATATTTTGCTTTAAACTTTGCTAAAATGTGAATATTCTACCTAACTTTGCAATAAATGTGGAAATCCTGCCTAATTTTGTTAAGAATGTAGATATTCTGCCTAACTTTGCTAAAATGTGGCTATTCTGACAAACTTTGCTAAGAATGTACGTAGATATTTTGGTAACTTTGCTAAAATGTGAAACCCTGCCTAATTTTGTTGAGAATGTAGGTATTCTGCCTAACTTTGCTAAAATGTCATGAATGTCAATGTAGGTATTCTGATTAAGTATGGTGTAATAGCAGAGAACACTTTGGTGATCACTGTATTGACATAAACCACCTTGTTGTACTGGTGGACGGACCAACCCATTATTTGAATATTTGAGGATTTATTTTTAATTGAAATGCTTTGGGATGAATTTGAAATGTTTTGACAAAATTGTTTGCAAATAAATTTACATTAAAAGCAAACATTTTTTTAAGAATCTATTAAAAACTTTTTAAATGTTTGGAAAGTTTTGAAGCTCCAAAATTGTCAAAACCAACCGTCGTCGCACAAACAACCGACCAACACTTATTTGAACAAGGTGGATCACCAAATGCCGACTTAACTTACTGTTACATCTGCCAATGGAATTGAATTTATGATTTAAAGAAAAGGCTTCACTGTACCTGTCCAAGAAAACCAGCAGTTTTATTTTGATGGCACTCTATTTCACTTTTACACCATGTAATACAATCATGCTTATATATATTGGAAACCTTATAATCTCCGCCATTTTATTTAGAAATGGTAGTTAAAGAAAGTTATTGATTTTTGAATTACAGATGAGCAAATAGAGAAAGGTTAAAAAACCCAGTTTAACCGATTTGAAGGGAGTGACCCCCAACCCCCTCCCTGGTTATGGGCCTGTTTTAAGGTCTCTAGTTTCACGTTTACACCCTGGATTGCTATCTTGTTAATATACCTTCTGGAAACCTTGGAATCTCCCCATGTTATGTATGACGATAAATCAAGATTGTTAAATCAGTTTAACAATTACATGTAATCACAGAAATGTAGGCCTCCTTCGAAAACCAGTTTAACCAATTTGATGAATAAAGACTACACTGCGTCACTAACTACTCCATATTCTATTAACCACAAAATAGTCTCATCTCATACTTCTCGCACCTATTTGTAACATCGATAATGATTTTGAAACAACTATATTTTCTTTTCAATTTCACATATCAGGTTTCCTGAGAAAATTGAACAAGCCTATATATTAAACAAAAACCAAATTCAGTTCTAACAAACAATTATAGATCAATAAATGCGTATGTGTTGTTTCGAAAGAAATGAGACAAATCAATGCACGCGCGCTGATGTTGATGTGTGAATAATGGCACAACCCCGCAAGGGGAGTGCTATTGTGAGCATATCAACATTTGCGCAAATGCATTGATTTTCTAATTTTTTGAGAAACAAAATGTATTGATCTAATTCATACACGACATACAATTCAAATTTTGTCAAGCTTGTCATACTTGCTAACACCCGCAGTGAAAATCGGGGAACCCGCGGTGTCTCAACAACGAATCAAAACAAAGCGTGTGGTCCGTGCATTGAACGGCGCACACACGGAGTGCATTAGACACTTTCAATGCACTCCGCATATTTTAATGTCTTGTTTCTGATTGGTTCGACACTAAGAGTTCATGAATTTGCATCAATCATTCAAAGATGTATGTCCTTTTTGTGTTTGTAATAGAGCTCTTTAGAAAAAATGCATAATTCATCTTTTATTTAAAAAAATATATGCATAAATAGATCATGATTCATATTAAACAAATAAGAAATATTATTACTTTACCAATCATAAAGTAACAAGCGGCACGGTATTACGACGGTGATACCATCATGTGATCTTTTTCATGGGACACCCTCTATCTGTGATTTTTTCCTAGAAATGCAATTTGTTTGCCGAATCACATTTATAACCATAAAACTAAAATATCTTGTAAGTTACAGAGCAATATGTTTCCTAATTACTTAAAAGTCAGATTTTGAAATAAGGTACCAACAGGACAGTTTATTTTTTGGGTGGTTTTTCCATTGATTGATAAAATTCCATGGTTTCGCACTGTTTTAACACCGTTTACAGTAACTGTATACAAGTGAACACACCCCTTTGGAATGCTTTATGATGAAAATCAAACAAATATGATTCAAAAATTCCTTAAATTGGAAGCAGATTTCCATTATGATTTAGTAATGTGATGTGATGTGTTTTTTAACCAAAAATACAGTTCAGGAAAGTCTTTCTTGATATAAATCTTCATTATAATAGAGAACAAATATGTGTAAAAATTTGAAAAAGATCACATAATATTGCTTTAACTATGATGCACAAATCAGCAACATCGTCAATTTCCGTCAAATCGCTTGAACATTTAACCAAACTTCTAATATATTTCACAATTTGAGAACCAATGTCTAATGTCTAAATTTATAATTCTGTAAGCAAAAAGTGAAGATTCTAAAGTTTTTCCTCCCAAATAAGTTGCCGGTTTCTGGGACACGTTGTATATAAGGCCACTTAAAATTAATTATTAGATTCTCGTAGCACAGACCTTAATAAAAGTGAAGAGGGAGGGTGATTTTTATGTTTTACTATATCATCACATAAATATGGCTGTTTTCATGCGAAATTCATATTACCAGCATCTTTCAGCAGCATAATGAAAACGGTGAGGCTCTTTTTTACGTCAAGTTTTATGTGGGTTAGACCCCCTAGAGTTTTATGACTGTTAGTTGATTAATACATAATTTAATCCATTGATATTTCAGTATTAGAAACTCAATAATCTATGAAAATTGATATAAAAATGTTTTGACCATATCACAGAAAGTGAGGAGGGAGGGCTACAAGAATCAAATAAGCCATACAAAACATGTGTGGCATTGTTGATAATCTGATGGTAATACTGTGTATATTTTTCCTGGAGCATTTGATTTTCATGAATTTTGCAAGCTGAGTATTTTCCACAAAATTAAAAACTCACAATATGTTGTATAAAATGTATAATGCCTATAAAAAGAACCAAGGCTGAAGCAAAAATTATTGATGCTTAAAAATAAACAGAACACCTATAATTTCTCGCCTTTTATAAAATATAAAACTCATATCGTCAGCCTGCTTCAATAATTGCCTAACTCACTTTTTAGCGAAATTGAGTTTTTTGCATAAATTATGACTTCATTTCATTATGCACATGCTGTAATAATACCTAAGTCATTGACAAATCAAAAGTGTTGATAAATGCACAATTGCAATTCTGCTTAAGTCAGCATTGTGAGTTAGGCAGATTGTCATAATTATGTAAAATGTTTAAAATGGGTCATATTAACAAGCCACATTTCACTTAACGGTATATCCCCAACCTAATTCTATCCAACAGTTACTGCTCCTGTTTGAATTTACCTGTACTATTCATGGTGCAATTCAACATATCGTCAGCCTGCTTTGATAACTGCCTAACTCACTTTTCCTGTTTTTGTTGTTTTCTCTAAACTAGAAAAAATGAGTTAGGTAGTTATCCAAGCAGGCTGACAATATGCTTTTACAGTACCATGCCTGATTTTGTGGAAAATAAATGCTCATCTATATAACAAATCCACAACAAATGAACGACAAAACGACCAACAATACAATTTTTTAGTCTTATAAACATTTATTGGGCATGTATAATAACTCAGGCCGTTAGTTCGTGATGAGAAAATAACAAATACAAACAAACTGCCCGCCTGATAATTGATGAATAGGTGCTACGAATCTACAATATAACCTGTTTCTATATTATGCTCTCTAGGTTGACGACGGGAGACAATATCCCTTTTTTGAAAAAAGCTTGAAGAATATTATCGTTAATTAGTTTTTATTAATTGATTGATTAATTAAAAGAGTCGGGCATTAACACCCATGTTTTGATACACCACTACCCTAGTAATTCAAAAAGGCCCGTCTGTATATGGTTAATTTTCCCTCCCTGTAGTATAAATGTACGTCACTCTCTCGCTCACGTCAAGCGTCGTGAAGAAATGCTTGCTTTTTGTTGTAAATTTGACCAAAGTCTACCAGACTGGCGATTAAACCCAGAATAAGACCCCGATGTATTACATAATAAAAAGTCCATCTTTTACGACAGATAGTAATAGTAGTAGTAATAATAAATAACACACAAATGCAGAATAAACCATCCCATATAAGGAATGATTTCAATACATCTCATTAACATTATTAGCTTTTTTTTTGTATTATGCAAATTTCTTCATATTATTTACAAGAGTTCGTAAGTTTGCATGATACAAGCCGACGACCCACAGTGGTCGTCGAAAAACCGTCGGCAGCAGAAGAAAGCGACTTCTCTTGATGTTCGAAACTTTGTACACTGTCAGGAGAAGTATTGATCGGCCAATAGTATCTTGTAATATTAAGATGGTCTTCCCATAGGAAAAAAGTGTGATAGACGTGCTGCATACTAATTGTTACTCTCTGTGTATGGTACTACTCAAAATCTGTAATGTCTATATAACTAGGATGGGATTGGATCGAATCACTACCTAAATACTCTACAACTAAATGGCTTTTGATAGAATATTGGAATCGGCCAACATACGGTTAGCATTATATAAAAGCCATGTACACATTATTATAGAATGGAACTTTTCGGCAAAAAGTGTATCTCACATACAGATCACTAATAACACAGGCTTCCCATTTGGTATGTTATGGTTATCCCTTGTGATAGGAGGAATACGAGTTATACAATTTAAAATTATTGTTAATCTGTTTGTAAAATTATACAAATGGCAAAATCAGACTTCTAAACATGGTTATTTTAAAGGGAGTTTTGTTTATATTGCAGAAAGAAATGTTGTCTTTCCATTCTGCGGTGGATGTGGAAAAAGCGATACGTGGCTCCTGTCTATCGTTCCTAACAAAATGACAAGTATTTTCAGAGATAATCAAACCAAACTATCATAAAAAGGAAGTACACTCAGTAACATTCTTAGCAAATTGTATACAAGATACACCCCTCTGCGGCAAAATGGTCGGGATTTACCCGGTTAAATTACAGTTGTGCAATCTTCTCCAAAAACCCATCAAAAATCAACTTTTTAAAGTATGATGTTCGATGAGATTTGAATTAAAACTGTGCAAAAGCTCCAATCTTCAACTCCTCACAAATAATCTTATCTCTACATAAAATGACGAAGAAAATGTTCGTTCTCATGTACGTGATATAATGATTTGTACTTGTAAAAATGAATTAGAAAGGAATTTGGTTTATAATTACATTACATTTTTTCCTTTTGTCATGTACTATACTATATCATTGTATTAATAGTATAATATAAGAGAAGTTTAAACTTTATGATTCTAGGTTATATTAGTGCTGGCACTTTTAACTAAATAAAATACAAATATTGGAAAATTTGGGGGAGAAGCAGCTAATAATTTACCATGCAAATGCCAAACAATATGCTATCAATGTCAACACCATCACAAATATCTGGATTATAATTTATAAATGTTCTCAAACTGTAACTTCAAAATGAGGCTTTTCGCCTTGTGAAGTAAAATTATTTCAAAGAAAACAACAGATAAAATACCAAAGCCTATTTATTATAAACAACCCTGCATGATGATGGTGAAATCTCACCGCAAAACACAACATTATCTGTCCATTCATTCAGCTTATTATTTTTTCAGTTTTCGGAATTTCAATGAAAAAATTTGAAAAATGGATGATCAAAAGTAGGGTCCATTATCTTTTTTTATTTCATATTTTTGAGCACTTATACTTTTCCTAAATCTCATATTGCGAAAAAATTGATATGATGTGTTTTGCAATAAAATCTTCATATTTACATAAATAACTGATTACCGTAACTAAATTTCAACAAAAGAATAGCAGTCACAGAAGAATGGTAACACAAAAAAAACCTGAATATAAAATATGGGGTTTCTAGGACTGTTGACATGATCAATATTATTAAAAAGTTGGTTGTCGATTTGAAAGAAATCATATTTCTACAACTTCGTTTCAAATTGAAGAACAAATATATTCTTGGCGCTTAATCAAACACCCTCTTTTGCGATAAAACATTAATTGGTATACATATTTTCAATCACTAAATAAAATACTACACGTATTTCTTCAAAGATCAAACATTGGCAAATTTGTAAGTAAGACTAAATAACATTATCATACCTTATTATAATTGTATATAATAAATAGGAATTTCTGAAAAAATGTAACATTTGAATACATAATGTTTGAAAATGTTGTCTGTAATAAATAGGCTATATACTATAATCAGAAGTGGAATTCTTCTCCAGCAATACACTCACATAGCTTTGGACAAAGTTCATTCAATCTTGACAGATGTGCGCAAATCTATCTGTACCTGGTGTACACTGGGTATCATATATCATACCCAAAAACTAGATGGTAAAGTTCTAATAGTATACTTATATGTTCGTGAACCATTGAACTTTGTCTTCGAGGAGCAAGTGATTATTCGGCAGCTTGAAGCAAGATGAGTGTAAAAATGGAATCACATTTTGCCATCTTTAGTCATTTCACCGTTCATTTTAAACCATGTTGTGTGTACCTTTTCACAAGGAAGAAAAATTTGACTTTGTTCGACCCTTGATGTAAATAGAGCAAAATTACATGGGTTGGATAGTTCTGAATGGTAAAGCGATACATTATTCCAGGTTTTATCAAAGAAGATTTTAAAGACACCACCACAATTCATTGCGTTTTTGCAAAATGCCCTAATTCTGGTCTCCAATTTGTCTCGGTTCCTATAGACATATGCACACAATCATGTTTGCATAGCGCGTTCATAGTTGGAGCTCTTAGGTTCTAGTTTACATCAATGAATAAATTAGTTATCAGTTTTTCTTTTTCTAAACTTAAGAGCTCGACAAATGCATTGTGTGTAAAAAGCTTTAGTTGGCTGGCGTTTGCGCAATGCATTGTAGGAAGACCTTAAAATCTTCTATTAGGTTTATTGCATGCTGCACTGACTGCCTCTTTTTTCTGGTTACCATCTCTAGCTAAGTAGTGGCAAATGCTCTACATAGTATTTGAGATTTAAAAAAAGTGTGATACTGCTGCCGCAGTGAACTTTTTACTACAAAACACTTTATTAATTAATGCTGTAATGGTATTCCTAATTGTAATGCATGCCTATGTAATATACACTATGTCATGGTATGTATACGTTTAGAAATGGGAGTATAATTTGTCTATATCAGAGTTGAAACTTTGCCTTTAAGATCTGAAAATCAGATTTCTAGTTTATAGTCACATGTTTATCGAAATTGCTGCAATTTCCGGCAATTCCAAGTGTTGTCTATGTGGTTCAATTTGTGATATTGATTAGAAAAAATATCCCTTTACATAAACACTTATGAAATAATTGCACGCCAACATCGTGGGGTGCGCATGAAAAAGTGTGAAAAAAATCTATTAAATTCAGTTGTTGTGGATAGCACATCATGCACAGCGGGTAAATATGAATGAAAGAGATGCTAGTTGGATACATGGCATACAACATTACAATGTGCTATTTGTGATATACTATGGTTTAGAGTGGCATTGAACTTAGTTAAGAACAGGTTTAGTTGGTACTAAACATATAAAGTGATCCTAATAAACCAGGTTTATGCAGTGAAGCCAATCTATTCCCATCATTTATTGAAATATCAATAACCAGGTTTGAATGGACAGCAATGGTAATAAACCAGGTTTACATGGACTGATATACTGAATGATACAAACCAGTATTTAATGGGCCAATTATTACAAACCAGTTTTTAGTGGGCCAATTATTATACGCCAGATTTTGATACAAAGATACGTACAGGCTGCAACAATATAGCAAAATACTGACAGAGCTTTTTTTTAGGCCTTGATAAATTAGCACAATAAATATGATAAAATGCTGAAAGAAAGTGTTACATTGCACAGAAACATATCACATACATTTTTTAATCTAGGGTGACAACAATCAACCCTGTTCTATAGCTGGATGAAACTTTCATGAGGGTCCGTCAGTCAGCCATTTTGTCTTTTCGCGTTAAAAATGTTGATTTCACTCACTCTTGATCCCTTTCTTTTACTTCTATTATTTATGAGAGTCGGTGTCGCACGCACCTGTCAAAAAGAAGGGTCCCCATCTGATCCACGCCGTGCATGGATGTAGTTTGCGGAAGATTCGATTCTTTCCTCATAGTTTGATTCCTTCGGTCCCTGAACCTCCTTAACATGACATTTTACTTGAATCTGGGTTTTCCCTTTCACAGGGAATTTTTATTAATGATACTTTTGATGATTGAAATTATTCACAGATTTTTGTTAAGATGTACATTTTTCATTTAAACAAAATCAGGGCCATACCTGTTAACCTATTATAGAACAAATGGTGGGTTTTTTTACGTTTGACAGGAAACTTCATTACACAATATGCTTTGAATTTCACTACAATTTTGCCACGATCAGGTCATTGTGTTACAAATTCATCCTCGGGGCAAGAATAATAAATTGAGTTACAAAGTTAGTAGCTAAATTTTCACATTGAAAGAACTTATATTATTAATAAAGGATAACTTACTGAAATATATTTGGTTACAGAACTTGTTAAAATGTCGTAAGTAATATGAAGAAATAATGCTGTCAACTAATACGGGGGACTTAAGAAAGCATATTGTAAATAATTAATAATAATACCTTTATTGAACATAATACTTTGATGGGCCCAAAAGGAGATAGATATAAATATGCAATCTCTTCAACTCCATTATCGCTTCCTCACAGAATAAAGCGTACCTTGTTGAACTGATTTTTACATTTTAGGTTTAACACTTTCCACCCGGCTATTAGTTTTACCATATTCAAAACAGAATTGTCAGAAACCTTTCCCAACTTTCAAAGTCTATCTCAAGGATTACTGAACTAGTACTATGCATGTTTGTACTTATTTTAATGCATTTCTCACGGTGACTCGTAATGGTTATGAAATTCAACAATTTAATTTTTTTTTAAACATTGTGACATTTTGGAACTGTCATCTGCCGATGCCTGCCGCGTGGAAAGCGTTAGGCTTAATATGGTGTACAAACAAAGTCTAGATGTGTATTGACTATGTGTGCACATTTAAAAGCAGGATAAGAGTATAGACAACACGATGCTTCTCTTTCTCTAGATTGATTGAAATAATCAGTTAAAACTTCAATATATTAACACGCTGTTGTTATTGAGCTAACAGGTTGGTGGAAATTACAATGGTGTTATTTAATACGCATTTTGTTGGGGTTTGAAAACGTTAAACGAATGAATAAATATCACAAAATTATCGAAATTATCGTCATTATCGAAAAATTATCGAACTTATCGAAATTATCGAAGAATTATCGAACTTATCGAAAAATTATCGAAATTATCGAAAAATTATCGAAATTATCGAAATTATCAATGAAATTATCGTCATTTTCATGACGATAATTTCAGTACCGTCACAAAACTTCTGGAGCTCACCAAAGCTGGTCTAAAATCGTAAAATATAGACTTAACATAAGCTAAATTAATCGTAAATATATAAGAATATATGCCTAAAATAATTATGCGATAAACAACCAATTATATATAATATACGGAAATTAATTTACAAGCGCGGTGTGTTCTGAACGTATGATACAACATATACATAATTACATGGCGCAGAACGATTGATGCCTGTGCGAAACACATTATAACAGCTTTGCGTGAATGTGATGCATAAATACATTACATGGTAATAAATAAAAACATGTTTACAACTCTTTTATGATCTGAATGTCATTGCATAATGCATGGTGCATTACATGATGCACCAACTCTACTGTAGGTATGCATGATACATTAAATGATGTACCAAACAAACTTTAAGAATGCATGGTTCATCATACAATATACCAAACAAACTCTCACGGTATGCATGGTCCATTACATGATGCGGCACACAAACTGCAGGTATGCATGGTCCATTACATGATACGGCACACAAACTGCAGGTATGCATGGTCCATTACATGATGCGGCACACAAACTGTAGGTATGCATGATACATTAAATGATGTACCTAACAAACTTTAAGAACGCATGGTTCATCATACAATATACCAAACAAACTCTCACGGTATGCATGGTCCATTACATGATGCGGCACACAAATTGCAGGTATGCATGGTCCATTACATGATGCGGCAGAATAAATTTTAGTATGCATGATACATTACATGATGTACCAAACAAACTTTAAGAATGCATGGTTCACCACACAATATACCCAACAAACTCTTGCGGTATGCATGGTGCATTACATGATGAAGCAAACAAACTGCAGGTATGCATGGTCCATTACATGATGCGGCAGAATAAATTTTAGTATGCATGATACATTACATGATGTACCAAACAAACTTTAAGAACGTATGGTTCATCACACAATATACCCAACAAACTCTTGCGGTATGCATGGTGCATTACATGATGAAGCAAACAAACTGCAGGTTTCCATGGTCCATTACATGATGCAGCAAAACAAATGTTGGTATGCATGATACATTACATGATCATCAAACAAACTTTAAGAATGCATGGTACATTACATGATATACCAAACCAACTCTAGGCCTGCATGGTGCATCACATGATGTAATAAACCATAATCAGGTATGCATGGTACATTATCATGATGTATCAAACCAACTTTAAGAACGCATGGTACATTACATGATATACCAAACCAAATCTGAACATGCGCAGTGCATTACACGATGCAGCAAAGGAACTATGTATGCATTACACATTACATGATATAATGCATACCTAGTCAAACCACTCTCCCTATACAATATACAGTTTTGGGGCATGACAGGCAATAGATAGAACTATTTTGTACATATGCATAATATGATACATTTCATAAACTCTTTGGCAGGTCTGCAAAACTTGAATACCTCTTTCAATGCATACCACTACACTCTTACTCTGTGCAGTGAAGTCAGAGAGTATTTCAATGGTTACAGCTTATCATCACATGCCTTTTTATAATGCACTGACATGAGTACTTATGTTATCAAAGATTAAACATGAATAAATGCTTTGCTAAACATTAAAATACGCTCTAACGTTGCTGCTCAGAGGTAGATAAACCGTTTCAATCAAGCAACACGTTTGCTGCTAAATACCACCATGATAAACTGAACTTTACAAATAGGCATTGCATGTGCACATTTAATAAATTATTAGTATTGCCAAAAGTACCAACTAAAGTAAAGCTACAATTATCAGAAATTATGTACTGTACTGTTCATTCGTATTACCTCTAGCTCAACCGAACCCAAAGTACTTGCGAAATGTCGTGCTGAATTTTCATATCAAAATGACTGAGTTTTATAATGGTGATTGACCAGTCCATCTTTGTACACAATAAAAACAAATACAGTACACAATTTTTAATAACATTGATTTCGGTCACATGATCATAAATGTAACGCAAAAAAATGAAAAGATTATAATGCCCACGATACCTTCTTCCCCAATCACAAGTAGTATATCACATACCCCCACACATTGCAAAATCACCCTCTTACCAAAGTATACGACAATCTTTACAACATACAAGCAAATGTTATCAGTAAATTATTGCAAATCCATAAATGAATGTTCTCTTTCGTTTTCTTTTCTATTCTTAGAAGAGGCACTTGTATTCCCTCCTTTGCAGAAATAATTACAGTTATTATACTATTATATTACAAAATGTAGAAGAAATTGTAATAGCATTGACACACTGGTTAAAATAAAAACATCAACGTACAGCAGTATTTATACTTTGCTGGATTCCACCCCCTCACCCAATAGGGGAGAGGGGCATTGAATATATCATACAGTATTTATAGTGGGTCAACCCTTTTCCGATGCAGCTAAATTATGATCAACATGTCGAGGGCTCGGAACCAAAAGGCCTCATCTCCATTTTTTTCAAAAATGAGATTATGGTATCAAAATGTTCAGAAAGTAATTCTCTTTCTAGTAACACAGCCTCATCTCCATAACACAACCCCTTTTAAAGTTATAGCCAGTATCACAAGGCCTCATCTCCATCTTCCCAATGTGTTTACAAATCGTCAATAGGCTTTTTCTCAAAATGGTCAAAATGGAGATAAGGCCTTTTGTTTCTGAGCCCTCGAATTGTAGAGGCTATATTTATAGTCATGTGTATGTATGGACTTATAGGCTTATGAAAGTTGATGACTTTTCCCATCACATTTATTTTTTATTGATTTGGTGTCGAAAAAATAACAAAGGATTTAAATAACAATTTGTTTTTGTTTTTTTAATGAAAAATGTGTTCAAAATTCCAGATAATGAATTACTTTTACCATATTGATTTTATGTCACTGTAAAAAAAAAGTGAAGCGAGTGCATGGCAGGAAATTCGTTGATCAACTTTCAACAACCTTCGTATGAAAGACAAAACATAAAAGAGTAAACACAGCACACACAGTCCTCCTAAATTAAATGCAATTTGTTTATAATTGGTGTACAACTGATATTTATCAAGATACAGGATCTCCTCTATATTGACCCACAGCAAATGAAACCCATCTACCCTGACCCCGACAAATTCTACCGACCAATTTCCAATTGTAAAATGATGTATTAACAACAATAACAATTCTATATTGTTTATCCTTGCAGTAAATGCCTGGAAGGGGACAATCACCCAATATTAATTCAGCAATCTGTTTGTGTTTTTGACCTATCAGGCACATGATTTATTTTAGAATATAATCATTTATTGGAAAATGTACATGATTTTATTCCTATATCTAAGAAAAACCTTACCAAAATGTTATTACTGTGAAATTCACATAGCTAATTTGCAATTATTTGGTCTTCTCAAGATTTTAATTAACTACATCAATTAGTTTCTCATCAAAAAAAATTGAAAAATAAAATGACGTGGATATTTTATAAATGAGAGCCAATATACGATCTTTACCACATTTTAAAATACATCATTTTACATTAACCATTGGCTAAATAGTACAAATTAATTGCTAAAATACCAGAAATCGTGTTGCGTATATATTTTGGATTCCAGATTGTTAGGGCGGTTTTTTTTAATCACCCTGTAAGAGGAAACCCTGCATTTAGCATTGACCTGAGATGTAAGCAATAGATTTAATATTTTAAAAAAAAATTATACAACAAAAGGGGAAAATCCAGCAAGTACACTCACTCAATTAAATTCAAACTACCGTAAGTTGGCAAGTTCTTTTTTATCATCATCAAGAAACAAACTGGCAACACTCACTCAGCTGCAAAATGTCTGCGACAGCTCAAACTTCATTAACAAAAGGTCTTGGGTGTTACTATTCTTTTCCTCAAAGCTTATAGGTTTTGAGACAATTATTTTTGCTATCCTTCTTTCGTTTTCCTTTGATTTATGGAATTCTCAAATGCAAAGAGAACATGCATTTGTTGACAACATAGTAGGAAACAGTGTCAACAATTCACTCAATGATATATACACAAAGTTAAGAATGGAATTATGCAATCCTTGAAGTTATTCAAATTATATGACATGAAACAGTTTTAATTCTCGGGGAAAACGTCAGTAGCACCATTAGTGACCCTAAAGTATAAAGAAGCTGGGCAGTTTGGAGGATGGTGGAATGGCGAGTTGTAAATGGGCGAGTTACACAATGGGCGGTAACTTGTTGTAAACAGGATGCTATAGGGTAACATTGCAAGTAAATGTATGACACTCGTTTATTATCGAAACTGCAGAAAATCCATGAATTACCTATACAACTTATTGTAACTCGTCCCGGGGTTAAACCAATAACTCGCCCATTTAAAACTTGCTATTTACCTCCAACCTTGCAGTTCCAGATTTGCAGTGACACACAGCATACTATAATGTAATCTGCCTCAGAAAACAGAGGAGATAAACTGAAAGATGAGAGTTAAAACCAGACCCTTCTTGTCAATTCTAGTATCATAAAATGCGCAATATAGTGATAGAAAAAAGCTATCTGACTGATAGAGATTGGTGATGGAGTATGGACTTAAAATCATTTGTGTTGTAGCTAATTTGTGCAAAAGTATGGTGTTGTTACCTATGAGTAAGCTATATCACTTTGAGAAAAATCAATTGAAAGCAAAGGTTTACATACAATCTGATGATACTGGGATTCGAACCCATGACCATTCGGTCCAAAAGCGAATTTCACAACCACTAGACCAGCTATCACTTTGAGAAAAATCAATTGAAAGCAAAGGTTTACATACAATCTGATGATACTGGGATTCGAACCCATGATCTTTCGGTCCAAAAGCGAATGTCATAACCACTAGACCAGCTATAATAGGCTGTAGGTGCCGAGGTAGCAATTTAATCCAACAAAAGAGGTAGGATAGCCCATAGTCTATGTGTGATATAATAATAAATCTATATAACTCATCCAATAGAAGTCTTTGCTCTGGACTAATGTGTAATAGCTTACTCATAGGTCAAATCTTAAAAGTACCATGATGCTCAAGCTTCTTTACCATTGTAAATCATTATAAGCATCCCGTCTTGTCAAAAAAAGGTCTGGACAGATCAAATCTGTCCATAGCTGGCACTTGCTCTGGTTGTTCTTGGATGTTTTTAGTCGACTTAGCAAATGATACCGCCTCTGTAACTAACAACCAGCTATTATGAACTGATAGTTAGACTAAATTGCCACCATAACACAAAATGACCTTTGGAACAGGAAGTGAAATGGATGGATGCATGCATTGTGGGAAATTAAAGCTAGACCATGCTAATATATTCTTAAATATATCAGATTTCCTGATTATAACCTCATACAAATATAATTCCAAACTTTTAAAGATAAAAAATTAAGTTGATTAAAGATTGGGAGATAATTGACGCATTAAATGATATTAGAAATGACAGCACCGGGAACAAACGTGCCTGCTATAAGCCATTAACCATGTGGGGTAACATTCCCTTTTCCGATATATATATATACGTATAATATATATATATATATATAGCTATGTACACTATACTACAAATGATTGGTTATAAATAAATACATACACCTTGCGCGGGAAAAACACCTTAGGCATCCCTACCAATAAATATTTGTAAAAATATCTGACTAAATATTATAAATATTACAAAAGTACTAAAATTATTACATAACATGTGGCATATTTTGAATGCCGTTTTCTGAAAAGGCATAGGAGACTAGGCATACTACAGAGACCGGGATGCTAGTGCCGTTGGCTATACTACAGACGTTGAGCAGATCAAAATCTGGCGTGCATCATCTACTTAGGAAGAAAAAAAATGTTTGTTCATCCATTTCCGACCTTCCCTAATTTTGAAAACTGACAAAAACGTTTTTATTCCAGAAAAAAAATGGGGTTTTTTGTCCTCCAGAATTTCGCTTTCCGGAAATAAACGAAAATGGGGTTTTCTTTACTCTTCTAAACTGTTTTATAACATGAATGAAGTGATTTAATAGTCATTATTTTAAAGTTAATTATACATCTTTTGAAAGTGATTTATAATTCTTCTTTTTTTTTAAAAATCAGACCTACCAATCCTACCCTTTGGAGGGGATTGATGAACAAACAAACAACTTTTTTTTTTGCCTTATGTAACCCACGATGTATTCACAAGTTGCAGTTTAAGTTTAGGCTGATCATTCTGTTCGAGCTGTTAGACTTGCTGATCCGCCCAATCTAGTCATTGTGTAAATCTTACTATTAACAGTGTTGCCAACATACATGCGTAATTGTAAGGAAATGTAGCCCAATTCATCAAAGATTCTGGTTTAAATATACCTTTAACAGTGTTGCCAACCTTGTATTGCCTAAATGTACATTCATCATAGATTTTAATTTTTCTCAGCAGTATCTCTGTGCCCCTTTATCAGTGTTGCTATCCTTGTATTGCATTTATCGCAGATGCTGGTTGGTCTATATCAGAAGCCTATACGTAACCGCAGTGTCAGAAGCTTAGGTAAATTTGAATGATTTTAAACTGCTCTGACTTTTCAAAGCACCTTATTTGGTAAGGTTTTAGGAATTAATACATTCCTGTTACTTGCTATATTATGGTTCACTCACCTTAAAAAGCATGCCCTTTAAACTCAACTTTTCCACCTACTTCACTTAGTTTTGAGTTTTGAATGCTACTAAAATGTGTGGTGTCAATCAAATAACTTATTCAGAATGTACATATACACGTTAGAAATATATCCACACATTGCAATTTCCCGCCAACCTTTAAGGTGCACAAAACACAAATATTGTTGAGCATAAATCCATCCAACTCTTACTTCTAATGTTGTTCTTGCACCTTTTAACACTATATAGGTAACAACCTTAAATCATTTTGGTTTGTTCAATATTATAAATTCACAATTGGGCTTATTCTTAAATGTAACTAAACCATCTGAATAATCAGCCCCCAACCTTACTTTAATATAGAAACATTGTTACATGTTTTCAATTAGCATCGTTCATAAGGAGGTTCACCATTAACCACGTCAGCTAGCCACGCCTGCAACTATTAATATCCCGCAGTGGAGTTTGTTGCAGTATTGGACAGATACAAAAGGTTGAAGTTGTCTATCAAATAAAAAGTTGAGACCTAAATACCAACAAAAGGATCATTTTGAATGCTTCAAAATTACACCAATGTGGATACTGCTTTCTGATTTTATGAATACTGCTTTCTGATATTATAAAGAAAAATTACAGTAAAATTGTCTTTGTTTTCCATGCCTAATATTTCATCAATATCTCAAAATTATTTTGCGCCGAAAACTGCACCCTTTTGCCGTGACAGTACACATTATTTGATAAGTGTAAAAAGTCATTCCTTGATGTCGCACACATGTGTTCATTACTTCAGTGGATTTGCCTTATTGAATTATCTCGGTCAATGTTAGAATTTCAATGTATGACACCTGATCTTGATGTAATGGAAATGATGGATTGTAACACACCACACAATCTATCTCTATTTGAATCTGGTGGCTTTTGAACAAGCAATATTTTGTTGAAAGGCTTCTTTTTTACTACCGTTGGATCTTAAAGGGGCACAGAGAGATTGGCGATAAAAATGAAATTTAAGAGAGAGAAAAAATAGTTTCAATAGATATGGTATGATAGAACCCTGAAACGTGATATTTTATGGGAAAAGGGTTGAAGTGATGGCGCTAGATAGACATTCTGGTGAGCCATATATGTGCCGAATTCTGCTGATAATTTGGATGCAAATTGTGAAATATTACATGATTTACTGTGAATTAAGGTAAACGGTTTCAGATGGTAGTTATAAAAGTATATGCTCAGGTGCAAAAAAAAAAAAATCCAGGAAAATTAAGGATGCATTCTCATTCATATCTATCAATGCCCCTTTAAATAAACAGTTATTAGTTATGATCGAATTTGATTTATATTTGCATTCATCGGATGGATTCAAGTTGACTTCTGAAATATCGTATGTGAATAATTCAAACGCTATATAGACGTCTGAGATTATTGGGCTATTTATGGAGCGTTTTTGTGAATCTGCCATCAATTGTCACAGATTCCACATCACTTAATAAATGATGAAGCAGATGATGAGAGGCCTGTTGAATTTGGTGGGACGACACTCCTCTAACTGAACGATATGAAAACGCTCCAAAAGTTGTGTTTTTTGGTTGGATAAAATTTTGATTGGATGATTATTAAATGAAGATACCAAACAATATCAGTGCAAATTTTCTTCTTTTGACCAATTTTATATGATTTATTTAGTCATTTTAGAGATTTTGATAACTGATTAAAATTACTTAAACCTTGACTAGGCATGGGCGCTCAATACAAATGCGAATCTTTGACGGCGCATAACTCGTAAATTTTGCCTTGATGGTATCCTTTTTCCTTGTTTGCAGAAATGCTAAGACCATGATCTTCTTCTGAAATGATTTTTTTTAGTAACCAGTCGCTTTATATACGAGAAAATGGCATTTTATTAGGGCTCATTTTACACAGTAGGCAATGGGGATTTATTTAGAGGTGTGGATCCCACAACAAACGAGTTGTCAAAAGGGTAGTGGAACTTGCAACAGTTGTGCCATCTTACTAAAATATGTTGTAAATTTTGAAATGTCATCTGCAGACGCCTGCCTCGTGGAAAGTATTAAGGTAGTGGAGCATAGTGAGAAGTTATTTGATAGTAGATCACTCCACAAAATAAGCATAACTAAAGTAGCATATGCTCGATGTTATTGTACAGAAACTGGTCTTGTTGTTAACAACGTGCATGCCCCATACATGATATATGGCCCACTGATATATGCTCGCTGCAGGCAAACTGCAAAATATCATATTTGTTACATATAAGTCCCCTGATAAGGAAGTGATCTGCCGAGAAGATTGACAATTATCATCCATCTATTGAAATATTTGATTTGAATAAAAGTTAAACAAAATTACATTCAAGAGTAAACCAACTTTGTAAATCCCTAACATCGATGACTGTTTCCCCATACTTTCCAATTACATGATCGCATATAGTGACAGTTTCTTTCTCCGCATTACAGTCAAAACATTATTTCCAATATACAATTTACCACTAACAATATAATAGTCAGGCACGGTGCTCCCCTTGGGACTTTTAATCTTGCCTAGCCAATGATCAGGCCAAATTAAAAAAATAATTTGTCTCAAAGCTCCCGCGCGCGTTAGTTTATTGATGCACATTAGAAAAACAAAAAACTGAAAAAAACTTCTTTTTCTTTTTCTTTTTCTTTTTTCAAAAAAAAAAAAAATCCAAAAATTTCAGATTTTTCAGATTTTCATTGATCACATCATCTTAAATACAAAAGTTCACTTTAACAAGGATATCAATATTTGATATTTAAAAAAAAACGCATTCCGCAGGAGAGGAGCTTTGAGACAAACAATTAATTTAATTTTGCCTCATGTTCGTTAGCTATTAGTCTTGCTGACCACCAAAGGGGGGTTGAGTTAAGGATAGTTATCTATTGCAATGATTTCTTTCTTTCGTATATCTGACAAGGTTGTTTTTGCAAGTGTTTGTCATTAATTTGTTGTTATGTCTAGTGCAACAAAGTCCTATCTGCAATGGTTGCCACTTGTTAGATTGTGTATTCACAAGGGTATATATTAAAGCACCCTTAATATATAACATGTGGCAGCTATTGTAGATATTGCCTTTTCACATGTAAGTGAAACATATTCTATCTGCTATAATAGCTGCCCTGTGTTTTAATTAAGTTTATATCAAGAGGTCTGCTATAGACTACCACACATGATAACATCTGGCAGCTATTGAAGATGGACCCTTGATGCATTAAACCCTCGATATATTTAAAATTTGGTTCTGTATTCTTTCTGCTGAGGTATTTTGCAAATCAAAATGTATCAAGCGCTTGCTTGTGCTGATAAAACTGCTTGTAATTTTGAAGGTACATTTAAATTAGGCTCCTCAGATTACGGTTTTGTGCTTGTTCTCCTCTCCTTACATGTTATGCTTATGTTTTTTTACCGAACCCATTCATTGTAACTACCTAAACATGGCCTCTGTAAGTAACATTCATGTCATCATGTCAAGACTGCCTCTAAATACCTTACATAATCATTCATTCTTTCTACTCTGTAGACATATCCATGTTGCCGGATAAAACGGCACATGTAGCCCAATTTGCTGTGGACAATTATTTGCATCCAGACATTGCATTCTATATATAGGTTTGAATGCACATAAAGTAGCCCAATATAAATGTCTTGGCTATTTTACCACTTTTTACAAACAATTGGGCTACCAAATTATTCAAATGGCAACACTGGTATTGCGACACAATATGGTTAATATTGTGAGGCTTAACATGAAAGATGAACCATACGCATTTTCAATTCAAGATGCATTCGTACGAAGGCCATATAAGGTAGCTGGTAAGACCGCGAGTTGCGAACAAGATCAAAATATCATATTTGTGAGCCATCACATCAAAAGGCACACTTTTATAGGTTTATCAGATGACAGGTCACATTCCTCAGCTTTAAAATGACACCACCTTGGACAATGAACTCATGAGATAGATCATTAATATTCATGCCTACCTTGGATTCATGTCTATCTATCTCATACATGTTTAATTTGTTCCTTAGAAATAGGCTGGCAACACTGTTAAATTATCCTCAATTGTATTTGAACAAACCACAGCATTCTATTGCGAATGCGAAATTGATACGTATGCTTGCTATTAAGGTAGCTATTTTTCAGTATAATTAACACTTGCATGTGTAGTTAATGTTACATAAGACATATTTTATAGCTTAATTAACCCCCTGGGCACTACCGGCCTATCTTACAGTGGTTCTGATTGGTGTATTGCAAGATATACTCATTTAAATAGACAATTAAAATGCAGCTTGTAAAATATTTCACTCCAATCTTTATCAGTCTCTGATTGGTGCAATAAATTATGTATCTATCTTTCTGACCAATCGGCCGGTAGTTCTCAGGGGGTTAATCAAATACAAATGTTAACTACAAGGAAAATATTGCATTAGGGTTTATGTACTGAGTGAGAAAGGTATACAATTCTGAAATGATATCAAGTGTGTGCCTTTTAACCCCAAGAGAACTACCGGCCGATTGGTTAGAAAGATAGATACATCATTTTACAAGCTGCATTTTAATTGGCTATTCAAATGAGTATGTCTTGCAATACACCAATCAGAACCACTGTAAGATAGGCCGGTAGTGCCCAGGGGGTTAACAATGCAATGCATGATCAAAAACCTCACTTTCAACATCAGAAGGGCAACATTATGTTTGTAAATGAAATGACTATTTGTTGATGCCATTGCTGTTGGTCAAGCTTCAAAATTAACTTCAGGCATTTACAACACACAATAATTTGATCATTCACAACATAAAATCAACAAGACTAGTTGGGACTCTTGTACCAGTGGTTGATTAATTGGTTGATTAATTTCTGACAAATTTGGACATCACAAACCTTTCACTGACCTTTGACCTAGGAGTTGACCAGTAACCTTTGTTTAACCCTCTGCACTCCATAGCAAAAACCATAATGCACTATGATAAGTATTACATACCTACACCATAATTATTAATCTCATTCGTGAACTTGTGTGGGCTATACCCAGAATGGATATACGTAATAATGTAAAAAGGATCTATAGTAGTACGTTAGACAGCATCCAAAATCTATATATGAGTCAACCCAAAGTTTGATACATTATATATTTATATATTTAAAATACCTGCAAAATGTTCTAAAAGTTAAATTCTTGCGATAAAATTGGATAACTGCATCAAACGTGGCCTGAGCAAACTGGGCCTGTACATATTATTAGTGAGGAGACGATACAATGTATACATGTTGAGAAAAGAGTGATTTTGATGTCTATCATACACGTTTAAAACAGAGTAAATCGTATGGAAAAATTCAGGATTTTTTTCATACTTTTTCTTTTTACTTCAAATATTATGGGTTTGTTCCGATGATGTAAAAATTATGTGCAAGATTAGAGGAGGTCTTCTTAAAAACCTACCCTGAATACAAACAAGTAATGAACATTTATCAATCGCTATCTACTTTTGACGTCAAGTTATATGGAAGAGCATACTAGCCATATTATTGGCTTACGGGAGGGGGGAGGGGAGGGGAGGAGGGAGGGGGAGTGGTTTGGGTAAATTCCATAAGGTGCAATGGGGGGTGGGGTTGGGAGAGGGATTTGTGGAGGGAGAATAGCATTATTTAGCTGCACTACGTCACTAAGTTGTAAATATCATATGCATAATTACACATTTAGTTATGTTTAGGAAAAATGGAAAAAAAGGATTCAACAATGGATTCCACTTGTTAACCAAGTGAATGAAATCTTGTTTTTTTGTGTTTTGTTTTTATAAAACAAAATACTTTTAGGTGTACGGGAATACACGATAGTTGTTGTACATGTGACGGGCTATGAAGAAACGCCCCTGACATTTGTTTTTATGTGTGCATATAACGTTGTATGTGCACACCATTCGCTTAGAATTTTCCTCTGCACTCCACTCGCCGTTACATCCCTGCGTTTCAAATCAACAACGCATCCTCCGCCTGGTCAAAGATCTCGGCAAAATGAGGTTTTGACAGACGTCCCTCGTTTTGAAAACGCGAAACAGATGCGGCCGTCGTCGCCGTCGTCATGGTGCGTACACTTACTGTACTTATTTAGTAACTCCTTAGGAGTTGTTCTTGTAACACAGCCTTGATACATTCCTTTGTGATAAAGTAGTCTATTCTCTGCTGCATATGACCCGTTATTTGGGTGCAACGATGGCGTCATAATCCGTTTGTCATCATTTGTTATGATTTCGCGAAGCACTACTGCAGATGAAAATACACATGGACAAAAAAGCAAATCAAAAACTGATCCTGTACATTGCTGGCTTACAATGTCATCATTGCCATGGTAACATAAAACTTGTTCACATGTGCTCAGCTGCAAACACAACATGGAGACACGCCGTAGAAAATGAAAGAAAAAAAATCCCCAAAATGATCAACCATTTTGTTTTCTTGCAGATAAAGTTATCATATAAGGCAGACTTGTTTTGTTTTTTCTTCTTTCTTTGTAGTTAAGTTAGTAGTAATAAATCTTCTTATGATACACAGCTTAGATGAAATACATATTAATAATCCTCTCAAATTTGATTGAAAGAGGTAGAGCTGCTATAGGGCCGAGACCTTCACCACACTATCGCCATCGTCCACCGGACTCGAGTCTACACTTGTCGTGGTATTGGACGAGTCGACGTCCACCACTGCCGTGGTGGTCGGAGTCGGACTCGTCACAATGGCCGTCGTTACTGTTGTCGTGCAGTTCATTTTAGGGTAGGTTTCCAGGGTCAGGTCCTCCCGTTTCATCTTTGGCTTGGCGTTCGTGTTGGGTTCTTGGATGCGCACCTCGTTCAAGTCCGTCTCGTCCGGGGAGGTGGACGTGGCCTCGTAGCGGTTGCCTCGCGACCACCGCGAGCAGCAGCCTGTGGTGTTGTTGTTTTGGCCATGCGTAGATGCGGCCGATGGACTGGCAGTTAGAGGTGGGGACGGTGGTGCGGGCGGTACCGACGGAGCTCCTAATTCTCTGGTGAGCGGCACTCCGTTGTACGTATATTCTGTCTCTACATATTCACGATTCTGTCGATAGAAAAGCAGATACAAAACAAAAAGGCGCAAATTAATTTGGTTGAATCTCAATTTCTTAATTATTCTGATAATACATTAAAAATAAGATATATAGAGAATATATAATATATGGGATATAGGTTTGTAACGGAGATATATAAATACAAATTTCAAACTATAGTCATTTGATATTTTGAAAATGTGACAGTACTAATTTACTAAAGTAGAAATTGTCAATATACACATATGCTTCTTTTTTCTACAGTATTATTGAACCAACAGATGCAAAATGCAATACAAAATATATAGTAGAGGATAATGCAAGGCTCAATAAGGGTTCAAGTGCACTTTTACGTAGTTATGTAAGACATGGAGAGAGGAGGAAAATTTCTAAAATCTATATTAAAAAAAGTTAATGGAAATGTGATTAGACGAATTGCCGCTGGGCAGTGGTATATGGGGCAATTGGGGTAGGATAAATGAGCCAAAATTGATGCAATCTATATTTTGTTTTCCCCCGTGCGATGAGTTTAGGGTATATTGTCTGTTACCTGTCGTTGGTCATTTGCAAAGGATTGTAGGAAGGTTTGTGTCACCTACATAATATGATTACTTTGGTCAAACTATTGATGATTTTTTAATCAAATGAAGAAGAAGAAGAAAAAAATGAAAAAAATATATATAAAAAAACAAAAAACTATTACAAGTAAATAAAACAAAATAAGAATTGTTAATATTTACACAAGTAAATAAGAATTAACGTAATAAAGAAATAAGAAAACAAAATAAAAACAAAAAATACTCAAAAATGATAGAACAAAATAAAAACACCCCCTTCCCCTAAACAAAAAGGCAAAAAAGAAGGCAATAAAAAGAGAAAAAGGAAAGAGAAAAAGGTTGACCTACGACTACCTACAATGCTCTGCAAATGCTCTGGAAGCAGATAAACGATATATCACTTGGGTGACATGGGATGATTTAACAGTAATCTCATCAGACTGACAAAAGATCCAAATCAATTGATTTGTTTTCTGGGGTGGGTGAACTGGGGTGGGGACAAGGTAGGGCAGGGGGTGGGGGCAGAGAAATTGTGCATGCTTTTACCATATACTTGGTTGTAAAATTCTGCTGTTGACATCTGAAAAAGTCTAACAAAAATGATACTGTAAAACACTATAATTTTGCAGATACTTTATTTCGCGAATTTGAAATTACTGCTATTTTTGCGGGCATTTAGTTTCGCGAATCGGTAAATGTTACTGTTACTTTCAATGCAAAATTGTCAGTTTTGTGGGTATTTAATTTTGTGAATCCACGCCCCTTGCGAAATTCACGAAATTAAATCTGACACGAAATTAAGTGGTTTTACAGCATTTATAACAAACAATAATGCGCTTATTCATCATTTAGCACTTCTTACTAATCAGGGTTTTTAGTATTTGTATCCATTAATGTTATACTTATTTTTAGAAACTGATCAAATAAAGAATCAAGTAAGGAGAGAAAGTTTATTTTATTATTGCATATTATAGATTCCCCGTCCTCTTGTTTTTCTCCCTCAATATTAATAAAGGTGTCTACATGTGGTTAAGGATATATTTAGGGGGCTCAGGTTATGCCAATATATGAAAATGGCCTGAGTGCCCCTCTACTGCATACATGTCTTATAATTGGAATTCCTATTAAACTATTTGCACTGCTCCAAAGGCATACCACTTAACCTCCCAGATAAAAACCACATGAGTAAGCAAGCAAGCCAATTGGTTATGGATAGTAAAGAAGTCAATCCAAACTCAACCGTCCAGTGATCTACCCAGCCGGTCGGGAATCTGACTGACGTCAATGCCACTGGGCGACCCCATCTGGACTCTGGCCATGAACGCCGTTCTACTCACTCCGACATGGCTCAAACACCGATGCTACTCATTTTACATTCCCCTGATGGTTAGCGTTTAGCAACACTATCCCCGGATGGTTGTGCTTTAGCAACTCTTTATGAATTTTCACGCCTCACACTCACAGCGCAAGCATGTCATATCTGAGTCCCTCTGTCTTTTCAAGATTCCCATCATAGTGTTACGCCATATTTCATGACAATATTCTAATATTTCATTAGCGCAAGTGTAAAAAATTACACTATTTCATCCTATGGCCAAATTGGAAGAAATGTTGATAGAGATTGCACTCAATGATAATTTTTTTTCTTCTTTTTTTCTTCTTCTTTAAATAAAAAAAGAGAAAAACTTCAAATGAATGATATTAAAAACCTCAACGGTATGACCTATAGAGAGAGTGTTTCTGGTAGAGCCTCACTTACGCCAACATACGCACTACATCATATGCCCATCTCGTTTTTCCGTACAATAAAGTGAAGGGTTTTATTGGATAAAAATTCAGAGAGCAAGTGCCACAAAGTATCCTTAAGCTTGCAATAGAGTTTGACACTAATTTCACACTCGGGCTCATCTTTAACACTTTCCATGCGGCTATTGGTTTTCCCATATTTATACATAACAGATTTATCAGAAACCTTTCCCAACTTTCCCAAGGATTACTGAACATGATTACTAGGCATGTTTGAACTTCTTATAAGAATCTCTCATGGCGATTCCAAATATGGTGAAGAAATTCAATAGATATGACATTTTTGAATCATTTTGTGAAATTTTGGAACTGTCGTCTGCAGACGCCTGCCGCTTGGAAAGTGTTAATAAAAACCAGTATGTGATCTTATACATAGAAATGAATACTTGAAAGATATTCAACACAATTCCTTTTGTACGATTGTAATAATGTGCACACCACACAAAATTGTTTTCACTTCTGAAGAGCCCTTGTGCTCGACCCCCGCACTTAGCACACAAACCTTGCAGGGTATTAGAAAACACTCGCACTTGAGATCTTTTAATATAATGCTTATAAGCCAAAAATCTTATATATCGGTGATTTGAATTTTCGAATAACCCACCAGATTTAGAAGTGTGTTTGTTTTCAGGGTTTCTAGCCGTAGATCATGTGATTTGAGTTTGAAGTTTTTCATATTTGTTTGAGTTATGGGTAACTTGCAGTAGTTATCTGCCTCGCTGTTATTTATTTACATAGTTCAAGTTCCCTATTGAAATCGCCTATGCGATCCTCTATATGTTGGTATGTGATGCATATAACCCTTCTCATATTCGGATGTGACATTTGTATGTTTCTAAGAGGCCTACTCTCTAAATGTTAAGGAGTGAAAAACTCACACTCCATAAGATTGAGAAGTGTAAAAATCACTCCAAAAAGAGTGAACATTACTCTAAAATGAGAGAAAAAATTGAAAATCAGTCCAAACAAAGTGAAAATCACTGCAAAAAAAGTGAAAAACACTCTTTTGGAGTGTGACCTTTTCACTATTTTACATTTAGAGAGTAATAGTCCTACTTTATCAATTCACATTGGGAAGGGAACCAAACATTTTGCTTAAAGGGACACAATGTCATGTTTAATTTTTTTTAATTTAAATTAATTTTCTTCAGAATTCAAGATGAATATTAAAAATTGCCATTATTGTTGTTTCTACTTTAAAAAACCTGCAAAACTTGATTAAAACAATGTTTTAAATATGTTGGAACACCACCATGTAAAATGCTGATCAGGCCCGATCAGCATTTTTTGAATCAATGTTTTGTTGTAGAAAGAGGGCTGATTTTTCTTAATCAGGTGTAAGTTCATACATGTAATACAATTGTAAAAATATACAAATCCCAGTTTTTATCATACATTTTTGTAATTGAGGGCGCTGCCTCCACCACATCTCTTAATGCCCCTTTAAGAAGTAGAGCTTTCTGCATTTTCACACGACTCACTAGAAAAAGTTGCCCCTTGTTATCCGTCTCATGTTTTCTTGCACTTTCCCCTACTTTTGTAAATGATTATTTGATCTTCAATAGAATCGTTTATGCATCACATCTCATTGCAAAGTTTTCCCCAGCCACACTGTCTCCCAATCATTATTTTGACATGGACTCGTAGAGGCACACTTTGAATCCTGAAGAGGAAGAAACTTTTAAGAGCCCAAAAAGATATTGTTTGTCTTATTTGATCTGTTCAAAAAGGTGGTTTTATTAACAAATTGCGTGTAAGATACTCACTTAAAGATTTTCATTATGGTTGTAAAAAAGACAGATTTTCACCCAAAATATCGTAACAAGAAAAAATATTGAGGAAGCGTTTGCTACCTGGACAATTTTTAACAGCAATTTCTAAAGAATTTTGCAAATTATCAAATAATATACAAATAAAAATCTTGCTTGAAAGGGTTTGGTCAATGATGTACTGGCAAACAAATGATCTTTTCTCTAATGGGCGCCCGCCATCTAATGTTTGCCGTATCCTCCACAAGAATAACACAAGACATAGGGGGAAAAGAACACAGAGAACCATCCAGCAACCCCACTTGTTGTCAACTTAACACCATTGTGTTGTGTTCCAGGCTTTTGCAAGCCTACTTCACTTTGACTAATTGAGTTGTATGAGGGCATTATGTTGGGTATGTTTTACGCATCTACGTCAGGTTTTCATAAGCCGGTACTCTAGCGGAGTCTCATGAATTAGCGACACGATGCATTATCCATGACGCTAAAGCCTTGTCGTCAATGGTGTATATTTGTACAGAGACATGCATGTGCGTGTATGCCATGTACGGCATTGCTGCCTTCTCTTTTTAATACACTTTATTTAATCCTTAGAGTGGTTATTATGCAGTATTTTTTGAATAAGCTGTTATAGCGTCATTACATTTATTGAGGCAATCCTGTATATTTTAGGTTTTAGTGCGTGTGTTTTTCTCGTTTTAATTTTAGTTTTAAAATTCAGATGACTTCTTTTTATATAATGGCCATCACTGCACACAACAAGGCTGGCAGATTTGGAAGTGCATGGGAGATATTATAGAGTATAGACTGACTGACCCAATGGGTGCTTTGTAGTCAATTTTGGTCAAACAAAATGATTCAAACAGGTATCCTTGACACACCCCCACCCCCCCCCCCCCCCCCCCCCCCCCCCCCCCCCCCCCCCTCCGCAGGGATGTGCCAAAACACAGGTAGCATTTTTTGTTGCCATTAGCATCAGGTGCATCACCTGATCAAATTTGTCTTTTTCTTTTTATGCAACCTTACATCCATCCAGTGTTGGGGGGTACTTAGTGGATATGAGGTTACAGGGAAGTGCTGCCAAAAAGGGTCTCATTTTTCACCCTCTGGTAAATAGATGACCCCTTTTCAATGTCAATTTTGGTAAATTTATGGGTCTAAAATCCTTAAATGTGGCCGTTTTTCACCGAAATGTTGGCAAAATCTGTCAAATATATAGGAAAATTATGTGTTTCCGGTTAACATATGGGTCCATTTCCCCCCGTAAATTGGTAAATGATTAGGTCAATTTTCATTTTGCTGGCAGCACATCCCTAACAAAAATTATATGAGTACATCCGCCCCCCCCCCCACCACTCCAGGCCTCACATCACGATCCACATACATTCATGCACATGAAGGACATCTTCAAGCCATGAACATGTGTCTCTCCGATTCTACGAAAAACAAATCAGTGACTGGAAAAGGGCAAAGGTTCTTTTTTTTCATCTCTCTAATCTATAGAAAAGCAAAGGACAAAAGTGTCGAATGCCTGTATTACCAAGGCTGAGATCGACTTTTCGCGGCGACAAGCTACCCTGGTAGTGAGGAGAGCAAATTCAATATCGCGCCCAGGGTAGCTGCATAGATGTCTTTGATCAAAAACAGGAATACAAACTGAGAATGTCATTTAAGATGATCTCACATATAGGCCTCCCTCATGTACATGTATGTATGTATACATTTTATTCTGCATAGAGGTTGATCTCACCCAGCCTGACAAGCTTGCAAACGTTAATATAAGTGGTGCTCTTGAATGCACTCAATTTAGTGTTAAAATATTAAATCTGGCAACGGAAATGAGTTTCTCGTTTTATGACATTCCCCTTTTGAAGTGTGATCACCCTTGCTTCAGAATTCACAGGTTTATATAAAAAATATCTGACTCATACAGAAAAAATATATATAACATTTAACGGTATAATTGTGCCATTATCTTGGGATGTAATGTATTTTTGTGTATCTTTTTATCAATGTTTTTTACTGTTGGTCAATGTTTAATATAAACTTGACTCTTTTAAGAACTTGTTGAAAACAAGATTATTTGACTCAGTTTATAATTGATCTCTTTGTATTATATACATGTACATGTATATGCAAATCATCCTTGTTTATGTATTTTTCATGTTAATTTGTATTTTTGTTTTATATGTTGCGCCTCGGAATAGTTTTACCTAGATTGACGGCGCGTTATAAATGCCATTATTATTATTATTATTATTAATATGGTATAATTTTAGGCTTTTAGTAGTTTTTAAGATTTTACTTTGTGAAGCGTCCAGAGGCCTCTTTTTTTGTGTTGTGCGCTATATTAAGTGCATTATTATTTATTGTTATTATTATTATTGACTATTTAAAATTTAAAGGTTTGTTTAAACAACAAATCTTGATTAAGTATTTTGCGTGGTTTAAATACCAACCAAACAAACAAACAAACAAGGTTAATCATACTCTTCCAATGTCCGATATTCCCAAATTGCGTAAGATTTTATAGGTGAAATGGCACACAATAAAAGTCTTCGATAAACAACATTGCAGCCATGTCTTTGCGTGGGCTTTTAACACCATGTGTTAAGGCAAACATCCCCAAGCGAAAGAAATTAACATTATGTACAGTGGCAGCCATCTTTAAAGGGGTACTGACTGATGATTGCAGAGAAAAATGAACTTTGGAAACGATGAATTGTTTCAATGGATAAGGTATGTACACGCTTAGAAAAAATGGTTCTAAAGTTGTCCTGCCAGTAGAACACTTAAAGGTTCTTTAAAGAACCAAAAATAGTTCCCCAAACATGATACAGAACCATTTTTGGTTGATACAGAACTATTTTTGGTTCTATGAAGAACCTTTTGGGGTTCTTCAATTTTCAAGAAACTTTTTTGAAGGTTCTATGACGAACCTCTCTCTTGAACCTTCAAAAAAGGTTCTTGAAAGTTGAAGAACCAAACAAGGTTCTTCATAGAACTAAATATGGTTCTGTATCAACCAGAAATGGTTCTGTATCACGTTTGGGGAACTCTTTTTGGTTCTTTAAAGAACCTTTAAGGGTTCTCCTGGCAGGACAAAAAAGGGTTCTTTAATTTCTTAGAGTGTACGTAGGAACCCTGAAGTGTAATAATTTATGGGAAAATAGTTGAATGATGGCGCTAGATAGACATTTGATTGAAGCAATTGATGTGGCGAGTGCATGGTGCCGATAATTTCGATGTGATCTACATCGAAATTACCAAATTGTGAAATTTGTACACGATAGACGTTGAATTAAGGTAAACGGTTTCATAGAAATTAAGGTAAACGGTTTCATAGAAATCAAGGTAAACGGTTTCATAGAAATTAAGGTAAACGGTTTCATATGGTAGTGGTAGTATATGCCCAAGTATTACTTAGGTGCAAAAAAAACTGATTTCCGGGAGAATTGAGGGCGCACTCCTACACATATCTTTCAGTGCCCCTATAAGCAATGGAAAATAACAAATGCACATGGTCTGGCAAACCAATAACAACTTTGCAAGACAGATTTTTAAAAATAAGAATTTGAAACATTATTCAGAATTTTGAAACAATATCCAACATTTTGGACCAATTTGTCGATTTTGAAAGTATACTTGAAATTTTGAAACAGTATTTGAAATTTTAAAACAGTATTTTAAATTTTGAAACATTAGTTGAAATGTTAAAAATTTTAAAACAAAATCTGAAATGTTGAAACAAAATCTGAAATGTTGAGACAAAATCTGAAATGTTGAAACAAAATCTGAAATTTTAAAACAAAATCTGAAATTTTAAAACAAAATCTGAAATTTTAAAACAAAATCTGAAATTTTAAAACAAAATCTGAAATCTGAAACAAAATCTGAAATTTTGAAACAATATCTGAAATGATCAGAAATGTTGAAACAATATTTTGAAATTAAGATGACAAATATTCAAAATATGATTAACCGTCAGGAAACAAACTATGTTCGCTGTTGCATAACATCGTGTCCTATAACAAACTGTGTGGAAGGTATACTTTGTAATATCATCCGATGTTTTCATTTATCAAAAACCTACTCTCGTAAAGTAAACCACAAGATCCCAATGGATACCCGTATAACAGTATGCAAGATGTAAGTCACCGATAACAGGTTTTGTGTGGGAGTATTAAACAAATGTAACCCATTTGCTAATCAAATGATAAAAAGAATCTGTGCAACAGTAAGAAATTGGTAACATTAAAAATACTTTGAATTGAAATGGTTTTTATTAGACTGTCACTTAAAGGCATATTATGTGATCTTTTCCAGAGAGCGCCCTCTATTCATTTTTTAGAAAGTAGATTTTTCTTGCAGATTTACATTTCTGATCATAAATCATACATACATTCCAAATTACAGAGCGATACGATTCCTAATTACCTCAAAATCATGGTTTTAGAGTGAATTTAGAGTGAAAATCATGATTTTGAAGTAATTAAGAATCGTATCGCCCTGTAACTTGGAATGTATGTACGATTTATGATCAGAAATGTAAATCTGCAAGAAAATCTTCTTTCTATTTTTTTCGGTGTTGAGGGCGTTCCCTAGAAAGATCACATAATATACCTTTAAGTAAAATTCAAATGAAAACTATTTCATTAGACAAGGAAATCCTTAATTGTGAAATACTTAATACTGCACTATTCCATTTAATATTACAGTAAATTATTTGATAATTGAAAATAATCATAGCATACATGACAATGTTTTTAACTTTTAGGCACTTGTTAACAAAAGCGGCTATCACGTTTAGTTATGGACTTTCATAATGGATCCTTAGGCAAACAAAAACACTGTTTTAAGGATTTCAAGACCTCTCAGGTAAGGTTGGATGGGTTGGGATTTTTTTGTGTGTGTAAGTTTTTAGTTTTTGTGGTTTTTAGTTTTCATGAAAATGTTGGTATATTTTTTCTTGTGACCCACAAATATCGTTAACAAGTATTTCAACAGATTTTACTCCAGTTTTCTTACTGTAAACAAATATTTCATTGCTTTTGGCTAAAAGACTCAAGACATAACATTTCTTTAAATTTTGGACACCCCAATGTATCCATACGCAGCAACGGAAATGCCCACATGAATCCGAGACCATAATAACTAAAAGTTAACACATAACTTTAGATATTATGGTCTCAGCATGAATAGAGCTGCGATACACATGATCGTCTACCCGTGTTGACAGTCATGTGGGTGTTTCCATTACTGCGTATCCATACACAGAGCCCCTCTGTAAAAAATAGCCTTTTATATGCATTTATGGCTGAGATCATATCCACCTCTGACTACCAGTGCCCGCTAGGATGCAGCCGAGAAAAAGGAAAATTACATTTCAAATGGACCGAAGCAATTGAATTAAGGCCAACTGGACTACTCTGATTAATTTCCAAGCATTCGCTTTACAATTTGTTTAGCTCGGTGCTGATAATCAGGTTAAGAGACAAACTAAAAGCAAGAGCCCTAAGAAACCGCCAGCTATTACACCGTTGTTGTTGGGCAAGAGTTGGTCTATATTATACACTGTTACGGTCTGGTGCTGACCATTGCACGCAATTACATTATTTACAATGTTTGTGTTTTAAAGGTGTTTCAAGTGACACAATAACCTGATTTGTAGACCTGACTGATCTACAATTTTGAAAATTATATATATATATATTTTTCTGATAAAAAAGTGTCTATCTTATGATAAACACAGAGTCGACTCCTATACTTATTTAATTAATACTGCAGGGGAATGAAGTCCATTGAATACTTAACTAATTAATTAAAATAAACCCTCTAGCATTGTTTGTTATATCAAATGTTTAATTGGAATGTGCTCAATTTTGTGTACGTTTTTGTAATTTTTTTTATTTAAGGATGAAACAATGCAACAGATTATGAATTTTAAAACCAAGATTTTAGTCATGCAGGGTAGAAACCCATGGATGGTTACCATGGAAACCATGAGACAACATACCTAGCGAGCCAGGCAGTAACCATGACAGCGGTGGCTAGCAATCAAGACTAGTGGAGAGCGGCAGACCTTGAGATAGACAGTGATCGACGACGGTGGTGGTGGACTTGACAGAGGGGGGAACAAGAAGAAGAAGAATAGCGATACAGGTCACTCGTTTGACTCGACATAGCCGGGGGGTTTGTTACTTTCCTCCTTAACACCCTGGGCACTACCTGCCTATCTAACAGTGTTTATGATTGGTTAGTTACAAGATATACTGTAAAAGTGGAAATTTTCGTGCTACATTTATTTTTGCGATTTTCGCGCTAAAATCAGCAAGCGCGAAAATAAAAATGTGCGAATATATTTATTTTATATGTAGGTCTATGTACAGAAGCTCAAAATCGCGAAAATAAAAACAAGCAAAATTGTTCAAAATGTGTAAGCGCGAAAATTTGTACGCGCGAAAATTTCCACTTTTACAGTACTCATTGTAATAACCAATTAAAATACAGCTTCTAAAATATTTCACTCCACTCTTTTTCACAGATACAATTATTCTAACATTGTCTCTGATTGGTGCAATAAATGATATATCCATCTTTTTGACCAATCGGCAGGTAGTTCTCAGGGGGTTAACTAGTTAAAACATGCACACATCCACACAAATAGAGAGCTTCGCTACAAGTACATTTCATGAACATCACCCTGTTACTACAAACATCGCAAAGTGAGCATGATATGTGAAGTGAGCCCTCTATGTTAGGAGTGTGTGTTAACGTTATTCTGTGAGGTGATATCAGGGACGAAGTAACAACGGTTATGAGGTCTAGCTAGTCAATATCTGGCCCAAAGGATTTTTGATTTGTTTGTTACATGTAACAAAGACCTACATTGATAATTTGTTAATTATGTCCAAAGTTAACATATTTGTCACAAAAAAAACTTGATATGAACAGTTTAAAGTAAGTCCAGCTACGTCAAACAGATTCACAATCCTTTTTGGCCTTACTTTACAAATTCATCCATTTCTACTGAGTTATCTTAAAATTGTGCAAAATTGTTGAAAAATAATGTGATGCATGCCTCTAGTCAATGTATAGACCCATCCTTGCTACCAATGCTTTCAAAAAATGCACACAGCCAAGTTTTGGCAAGAAATTTGATAATTGTGTGTTTTATTTACCTTCACCTGAAAATCTCTCGAAAATGGCTATTCAACCTTTGTGAATGAAAATGTTTGCTTTATGAGTTGTAACATGCAAGTGTACATGCTATAATGATGAACATGCCCAAAATGACAATGGAGCATGATTTGTTCAAGTATGTTCTATCTAAAACTGGCCATAAATTATTTTGGGAACATACTATAGGGGGTGTACATTGTTTCAAAGTTGAACTATTGTTTCTACGTGTGAAATATTGTTTCAACATTTGAAATATTGTTTCAACATTAGAAATATTGTTTCAACATTTGAAATATGGGTTCAACATTTCAACTATTGTTTCAACATTTCAACTATTGGTTCAACATTTCAACTATTGTTTCAACATTTCAAATATTGTTCCAAATCTTCAAATATTGCTAACACACAGGGTAGGTTTCATGTTCCAATCCCTCACAGGCACAGGGCATCCGCTGCAATTGTATATAAAAACAACTTTACATTAAGTGCATTCCGTATTGTATCGATCTTCCCCAATTTGAAAACAAAATGTAGAAAATGGATGATATTGTAAAACATAATTGATAGTGACGTGATCAGATTAAAAGAAAAGTATTTATTGTGATAATCACATGCAAAAGTTCACCACACACGCACACACACAAAAAAAGGAAAGATTTTTAATTCAATCATGAAACAGTGGTTAATTTAGTTCAATTTTTCTACATGCACTGAAGGTAACATATTAATTACTGGAAATCACATGCTAATGGTATACAAAGAAGATTGTATTGGTGCAAAAAGTAATTGAGATGTAATAATTGAATAAGGCCATTCTTTTCCATTTTTCAGAAACAAACAAACCACAGCTTTCAGCAACTCATCACTCTACAGCATTCTCTATTCCAATTTTATGGTAAAACGTCACAAGTTTGCTTCAAAGGCTTAGCATAGTTGCAACCAACTTAATTCTAGAATGTCAACATTAATTTCTACCTACAATTACCGAGCCATACACAAAAAGCATCACACAACAAAATTCAAAAAGCATTGTCATTCTCAGAAAATAGAAAAAAGGATAGATAGGGGTTTCATGTTGGGAGAGATGGTTTTCACATGGTTGTCTCATGGGTATCACATGGTTATCTCATAGGTATCACATGGTTATCTCATGGGTATCACATGGTTATCTCATGGGTATCACATGGTTATCTCATGGGTATCTCATGGGTATCACATAGTTATCTCATGGGTATCACATGGTTGTCTCATGGGTATCACATGGTTATCTCATGAGTATCACATAGGTATTGCATGTGTATTTTACATGTGTCTCATGTGTTTCCCACTGGTATGTCTCATGGATTTAGTTGTAAATGTCAAACACATGGGCACATGAATGATTGAGGTGAATGTCTGGCTTACATGAGATGGGATCACATGGTTATTGTCGCATGGGTTTTTCAGGGCTTCCATAAGACTAAATATGTTACGATTACCATTCCCAATAATATTTTTAAAGATGAACATAGAGGCATGTTACTTTTCTTTTTTGTTAATGTGTGGGAGTCAAACATGGAAGCAGGCTATAAAAAGCTTACAGGGAGCTTTAGTAATAACATAACATTGTTTTGCGAAAATGTTAGTATAGAGATGCTAAAAGATATATGCATCCATCTATCATAATCAAGAAAATATTAATGTGTTACATAAATGTATCAGTTTATTACATTATTTCCACAAATTACCATTATCAGAACAGATCATGTACTTGAGTCAAGTTTGTAACAATAATTAAGTTTGGTTATAAGGCTCAAAAGGAGTGTATCTCAGCTTCAGAAGAACATATCTTTTAAAACAACCATCTCTTTCGATTAGACTTTTGATTTCTAAGATTTGAGGAAGAAGAAAAAAGGATCCAACAGTGTATACACTTTACCTATTAATTTGAGTAAAATGTGTAACTAATTCTTTCAGACCTGGGAAATCTGAGAAAACTTTGTTTGGCCTAAGATGATCACCTAGGAATATTTTATGAGATCTTTGTGATACATATACTTATAATTGAAGGAATAGAGACCTGGGAAAACTGGGAAAACTTTGCTTGGCCTAAGATGATCACCTAGGAATAGTTTACGAGTCAAGAGAGGTACAGGATCTTTGTGATACCTGTACTTATAATTGAAGGAAGGGAGAAAGTACATATGTTAAAGGACAGGGGGAGAGGGTGGAACAAAGTTCAAAGGATTTTTACATTCAGACATACTGTATAAGAGTTACTTCGTGCCTTAAGGATCATTAGTACCGTTGAAGGTATAAAACAACACAGACGACTGACTTTGAAGGTGTAAGTACATTGTAAAGGAGGTTTGAAGGTTAAGATTATGCATAGTATAGGCTATATATAGTTTAATCAGTTCCAAATTGGCGAGAATTGTATGGCTTGTTGTCCGTGGGCAAAAAGAATCCATGTCGTTGCGCATATTTATTGGTGAAAGTTTGTGTTTGCGCATCATAAGCAGGCATCAGCGAGCAGTGGGCAAGTAGGTATTCCATTTGGGCCGCGGATAAATATTAGCCTCACAATTTTCGCCAATTTGGAACTGATTAACCTATAGTAAAGAGGGTTGAAGGTGAAGGTGTTAAATTCTTTGAAACTGTTTTCAAGACAAAATGTGGTATCTCATTCTCTGTCTACCATTAGTATACATCAATTTGTCATGGGATCACAGATTTTCAAGAGCATTGGGAAGGAAAAATGATGTGACTAGTGACCAAACCACTAGTACCGGAATTTCTGTTTGCAATCCTACAAGTAATCTAATTTCTTTAAATTGTTGTAATCGTTCCTCTTTAAAAAGTAAATCTTACAATATGAAATGATTCCTCAATTAAGATTTTTCACAATATCCTTAGGATCAGAGGAAGCCGAGAAAATATGCTGCGAAGAATCTCAAACATTGCTAGACTTAACATTGAGGTCGATGAGAGCACCATCCCAAAGTCCGTGAAGATTATAACGAATCTTTCAAATAGGCCTGTGAGTAGATACACAGGCATCTACTGTAAAAAGTTTTTTCGCGAAAATATATGCAGCGCGAAATTTCAACTTTTACAGTATAAGCTTACAGTGATATAGGTAAGGACCAACATTTCTGAATACTTTTCTACAAGACACAGAAAGTAAAACTAATGACATTGTTAGGGACCGTGTGCAAGATAAACCTTTATGATGTTGCTGATGAGATGTAATACCACATGCTAAGTTAAAAGGAAGTACAATATTAGGGAACCATGAGTGAGATATACCTGTTTTGCCAACGAGGGGTAATCATATATTTGATGGTAGAAGGATATTAGGGAACTATGTGTGAGATAAACCTTTATGGCTGAAAAAGGTCGAGCATGCGTTGGTACATTATTAAGGAGTTGTGCGTGAGATGGACCCTTTTGGCCAAATAATGGCTCTATGATAGTTGAGATAGGCGATAACACTTGGATTGATTCTGATCGTGCATGCAAACAGTGACCGGGTGATGATACAAAAAGGGGTAATAAAAAAAGATCGCTGTTTGGGAACTATGTCGTCTTCTTATGTTCTTCAAATTGATTTATTTGATAAAGACCAGAATCCAAAAGACAGGCGAGTAGAGTGGAATGGATAGACCATCTATGCAAATAAGAACACTGAACCAAATGCACTAAAAGTAATTTCTCTATTTTATTTAAACTGTTCGCCAAAACCTTTGCCATGATTAGGAATGTTATGCTATTTGTTATAACGTGTAATTGTGATATTTTTTATATTGTTATAATTGCGTAAGTGTATACATAATTTGGAATAAAAACAAACAAATCAGTCTTGGTAGTTGGCATGCAGAGTCAGGCTAACAACTGTTTTATAAACCTATGCTAATAAGGCCCCTATTTTAGAGTAAGTAGCCCTACCATAAGGTTTATCGCGAATCAGTAAAAAGCCATTGATTATCCTATTATGTTGCATTGTGGGATTGAAAAGGGGCAAAATATGCCCCCTTTTCTATCCCACAATGCATCAGAAAAGGATAATCAATGGATTTTGACTGATTCGCGATATACCGTATTGCCTAATTCAACAAAAGCAGTATAACAGTAGTCTACAGTTGGAACTGATGAACTTAGGCCTAAAAAAAGTTTGATTGGCGTAACCCGAACGACCCTATTTTAACCACCGGCCCTAAACATTATTTTTTCTTTTCTTTTTTTTCCTTTTTTTTAAAATTTAAATTTAAATTTAAAAAATAAAAAAAATAAAAAAAATTGTGTGTGAGAAAAAGGAATAAAGACAGTGAAAATGTGTATTTGTGCCATTTGTTTATGTCTGTATGGTATATGTGTGCTGGTATATAAAATTTCATAGACGTTTTAGAGATTTAAAAAAGAAAAATTAAACAAATCCGACCTACCTATCCTATTTTTTTCTCTCTATGTTACGCCAATCAAACTTCTTCTTTTTTAGGCCTTATTTATTCCGAAAGTAGGCGGAACTCTTTTATTGAATGCCGTTTAAACGAATCATGCACGATCAAAATGAAAGGTTCCTGTTCCGCTCTCCCAATGATCTGTCATCATGTTACTCCTATTATATTATTTTTAATGATCTTTTTATAATTATTTTAATTATCCTTTTCATCAGGCATGCTACCACCAGTACTATGTATTTCATGATAAAAGTTGTGACTATTATTATTATTGTATTTCAATCAAAATTGTGATTGGTCTTATAAAATCAAAATTACCATTTATACAAACAAACAAATTAAACAACAGTTGTCTGTACTTTAACAACAGTTAATTGTATTTCAGATTTTTTTTTATTTAATTTTTTTATTATTCCAATCAAACTCATGTTGTTCCATAAAAAGGGATACATAATTATACAGTGTGCCTAAATCAGTTTTGTTCAGCGTGAGTTATGACAGTTTTGAAGAAACATATCAAAGAATTTTCTATTGATTTGGATAACAAAATGTAAAAATGTAAGCGCTCCACATATATGAACATCTTTGCTCAAACCATGAAGATAAAATTATGGTAATGCTTCATAAGTTAAATCAAGCCAGAAGTTTTCTTAAGAACCAATAGTCATTATTGTTTTCATCAACTTTTGACAGTAAAAATCCAAAATTTTCATTCATATTTTTGTTGTTGAAAAACCATGCAATGCCCTCTGATCATCAGTTCCAAACTACTATTGTATCTACCTTTTTATGATGTTATACATACTATTGCAAACTAACGTGCTCATACTCATAGGTCATATGATGTACCTACAAGTCTACCGAGGAAAGGGCCATGTTACAATATTATAACCACTAATTTAGTTCCAGTCAAAATGCAGAAATATAACATATAGTAGTTTTGATTAGATATCAACATTCAGACATGCAAAAATAAATAAATAATAAATAATTGACTTGTTTTTTATTGAGTCTAGTCCATTTCCGTAATATGCCGGGGAGATATAATAACTATATTGTGTGATATATATCCACTCCATAATTGGCACAAAACCGTGCGTGTGCACACATAACCGTAAAAAAACCACATCACACACCTCTACTACAAACCGCAGTAAGAGGCAATTTGGGGAAAATAGGATATACAAAAAATTACAGAGTTCAATGAATCAAAAAACAAGGAATCCACACCAAAACATTATCATTTCTCTTTGTAAAATGTACGATTTAGGCACCTAGTGGTGAACTCCAGGTGGGAAATATTTTGCGGTTTATCAGTATTTAAACTTGCAAGGTGGGAGACGGGCTGTTTCTAAAGTATATTTCCCTTCTCCAAATCAGTCGGCCAATACAAGTTTCTAGTTTGGGTAGCTCATTCAATATATTATCTTGCTTGGCCAGCTCAAAAGCAATTCAATTGCACTCTCGTAGCTTCTGAGTGCATTTCACTTAAAGGCATATTATTGGATCTTTTCCGGGGAACGCCCTCAATCCTCAAAAGAAAATTGAAATCAGAGGGCGCTCCCTGGAAAAGATCATATAATATGCCCATTACTAACCCAAGAAAAAATATATTACTGCCCAATACTCCCAAGGTCTCAAGAGTTGCATTTTACTATCTTCTCAACAAATGGGAGTCTTGTAACTGCTCTAAATCGATTTCATGAATGGAACATGTTGAATGAATTTTCAACTTTACAATGGACAAACCTGAACTATAAACCCAGAGAATTGTTTTGCAGGAAAAAAGCTACTTGAAATGGTCAAGTGGCACCCGTCTGACACTGTATTGTTGTACGCAATACGAGAGGTCTGCTAAACTACGAAAAATGCTTGCAAGGCAATAACGCTTATATAAATACATTTACACAAAAATACTGACATACCGCAAAATATTTCCCCATCCATGTGAGTAAGGTAATGGCTGACACAACAGATTCCTTGTTTCGTAATTCTTTGATGGAGGAACACTTCAAGTACACTTCACTTATATAATTACAACAGATCAGGTGAATACAAGATAGCTGCCTCGTGTCAAATACATATGCACAGGGCTAACGCACAACAATTGTCAGGCTGTGATTGGCTAAGCTTGTTGTGAGATAGTTTTGTCAGATAACTGACCATTATCTGACACGAGGTGTTATCCGATCCGAGGGATTAGAGAGACATTACATTAATACACTTGTGTTAGTAAAAATCACACGGGGAAGCTATTACGATATTCTTGCATTCACCTGGTGTATCGACTTTAAAGTGAAGTTAACTTGAAAGTGACCACCATTCAAAATCTTAAATTTGGAGTAAAATTGGTTGATTTTAATAGAAAAGGGCACACATTTTCTGAGCACAAAAAAAAATTGCTTTGAATTTCTTTCCGGTTCTGACAAAAATATTTTCTTGACACAAAATATCCGAAGGAAAATGTTTCACCTTTTTCCCCTTATCTTTCTAATATAATTGATTTTTTTTTGGATTTGTTGCGGACAGATAACATTTTGTTCTTTTATTTTGGGGTTTGTTGTGCTTTTCATCTTGTTTAAATTGAAATTAAATGAAAGAGGTACAATAAGATTTGGGTCTACTACATGTGTTTGCAAAAAGATCGCAAGTCAACACTAAAGATTAGAACATTGCGGATGATGCACTCGCTCTCACTCTCTTACCTTGTCGACACCGTCAGTGTGATTGGAGTACTAGGAAGAACAAGTCATAATTTGCATAAATTTGCATATTCAAATAGTCACATAAGCAAGGTTATATAATCAATATAGGTACGTTTGTTTTTGTGGAATTATATATATCAGGGGAGTGAAGATAAAGGTTATGTTATAACATGGGATTTTGTGGGTAAAATAAACTGAAGTAATTGGAGAAATCTAATATCTGGAAATCGAGAAGGGAAAAAAAAATATTGTTAACATTTGTGTTGTGCTGATTGGGCACAATCACAAGTATATACATCAAATGAACTGAAATTATTATTGTAAAGCATGGACTCTTACAAGAATGACAGTCCGTGGCATGTTTGTGAGTGATTAACACAAATGATTTGTCAAAAATATAGTTCAGGAAAATGACTTAATAATAAATCCCTACATATACAATAGATACAATAAAAATATAATTAAGAAATGCAAACATAAACATTGTATACATTAGCTACCACCTTAATGAGTAATTAACTAGATATCTGCACCCATACCCAACAGCAAAACTGAGCTAAAACCCCCGCAAGATTTGCACAAATTTGTTGAATATCCCAATCTATTACCAAAACTATCTATGACCGGAACTATCATTTGTGATAAATACTCATTGAAAACAATAGATTTCCCAAAGCTCTTCTCTTCCATAATTAAATTAATGTGGTAAATTAATGATTTTCTGATACTTTATCATAATAATGCCCTTCACTGCAGGTATTCATAATTTATCTCAACAAACAATTATAATTAGAATCTTAATTTCCACGCCATTGTTACAGAATTGTCATTATGCACCTACATGTGCACAAAAATAGTCTGAATCCTCCCTTTCATCATTAACACACATCCTGTGTACCCGTGGACCCAGTCTAACAAAGCAAGCGCAAAGGGGGCCCTCATTGAGCACTGGCGTAAACATCCACCCCTGAAATAAAATTAAGTCACACATTTGTGGCTCTATTTATGACTTTCATGAAAACTTTGGTCACAATAATCTCCAACCTATTAATCCCACCCCTATGACCTCCCCCTCTCCTCCTTAACTGCATTTTACTAATATTAACCCGGGGGGGGTACTCGGATTTGGTTTGGTCAGGGGTGTGCCGCTGGAGATTCAAAACCCATACCCATTTTTAGGGGTGATTTTGGAAAAATCGGTACCCATTTTTAGGGGTTTTGCTTCATTCTAGACCAAATTTTCGGGAAAATATACCTATTTTTAGCAAATTTTCGCGAAAATAGACCTAATTTTGGCAAATTTTCGCGAAATGTGTGTGAAAATAGACCCATTTGTAAAAAGTGACCCCATTATTAGGGATTTCCAGCACAAAATCATACCCCATGTTTAGGGATTTTGTGCCCAAAAAGCTACCCATTAGAGCGGCACATCCCCGTATACCGTCTTAGGCGAGTACCCCCCCCCCCCCCCCGGGAATATTAAACATAACTACCATACCACTGATACCAGTCACACTGTCAAACTAAAACAATTATATAAAAAAATATATTAGCATCTAGAGATGAAAATGAGTCAATCAAATTTAAAACCATCAAAAATGTACGATAATTTGTCTCCAAAGCTGTGACCGAGCAACCAGGCAGGCATATATCATCGGACATCCAGCACCCAGCCAGCGCTTCACCATCTGTCGATATTTGTCTTTGTCATTATAGCAAGCCTAATGGACGGCTACCTAATAGGCCATGGGGTTATGACGTCAAATATCATTGACTCGACCCTCCGCTCGCCTGAATCACGTGTGTGGCTTGCTGTGGCAGACAGATCACTCGCCACTTGCGGTGTCTATAGCCTCATGATGTAACCCTACTATGTTGTCGCAAGGGAGCCATTAGTATGCATGCATCCACATTGAAATGATTAATTCTTTTGGGCCTGTTTGTGTGCGCGTTTTGTTTTATTTGTGAGAACGAGATTTAAAAATAAAGTTTTATTTCCATTGGAAAATTGTCGATTTATCCAGACTGTGAATAAATTCTAAACAGGCATTCACAAATGCAACTGGCAAAGAAATGTATGTATGATTTGAGTCACGAAATATGACAATTCTGGCTTTTAAAACTTTTATACAGAACAATAAATGTACATTTCCATGTTATACATGTAGCATTACATGGCTAAGAGGTATTGGCAGTTGGAGCCATCTTCTCAAGAATGGCGACTTAGGAACTATTTTTGTTCAAAATACATTTAAAATGTATTTCGTTGCTACTACTACGGCTTTAATCAATTTGATCAAATATGCATTTTTAGAGCTCAATCTATTTTCAGAAATGTGAATTTTTGCAATGTCTGAGTTTTGAGAAACACTACGTCAATAAGAACTTACACAAGCTTCAAAGGCGGAGGTGGCCTTGAGAAATAAGAGCGATCCTAGAGCGAAGAACGGTCTTCGTGACTGCGCGGCGCACATGAAATTACAGCCAAGGTCAGTGAACTCCCCCTCCCTCCCCCATCATTATGTAATAACCTATCACAACACTCCAGGTTTCTGACATCTGGCTCGAACCATCTCAAATAAAATCATCACTAATTACATTACCCTCTCAACGAGTAAGTTTTAATTGATATACATGTATCACGCTTGTCATTACATATCTGTTGGTAGCAGGTATTCAATAACTCATCATAGGGAGTACCAACTGTCACTTAGTCCAATCAAACAATTTGGTTGTGTTGCATGCCCTCAAGTGCCAAAAATCTTGAAGTCGGGTCGGTCGGTCGATTTTCCCTTTTTTTCCTCCTTTTTTTTTGCTGACAAATATTACTGACAGATGCGTGGTTAATGTCAAGACATAATTGGTAAATATAAATTTGACTAATGTTTTAAGTGTGATAATAGTTTTAAAACAATTTATTCAAGCAAACCTATTCATTTCAAGCAGAAAATAGTCATATTTTGACAATCCGGGTAAAATTTAAATCTTTAAAAAAGAGAAGTTGCAACCCAAATTTTTGATATTTTAGGGTAGTTTGTTGAGGGTTCAACACAACAACAGCATGTTGCCTTTTCAATCAATGCTACAGTCACTTAAGTGCTGGATTAAATGCAAATGCCCAGATTTTGTCTGTCCTCCCCCCCCCATATCATCCAATTTCTGTTTTCCTGGGAAAGAACACGGCATGTATCCCCTACGCGTTATCACTCCATGAAGCACACATTGAATTGATTTCACTAAAGAGATCAGAAATTAAATATTTAAAGAGTCAAAATTGAAGAACGCTTCGTTAACATTGTGTCGACAACGAACTACAGGCATTTATAAACCAATTAGTACAACATCCTCTGGCAATAAATCAAAATGATTACCTGAATGTATAGGAAAAAGTACATTCCACCGATCGGTTGCATAAATCAAATGCCATTCTAGCATACCAACTTCATTGTACTAATATTTATAATGTCATTCATTCTTGATTGCACTTTTGTAAACAAATATTACATTGCATGACATTTTAAATTTCCATGACTAAATGATCGTTAAATAAATTGGAGGGGAAAAAGCCACAATTTCATACAAATTTATTCGCATCTGCAGAGGCCAAATATGTCATGGATACAATGACACCAATTATTCTCTTTTTTTTCTATGTGGAAAAAAATCTTAAAGGATCTCATGAACATATCTGATCCAGAAAAGAAGATCTTCACAAAAACAATCTTCATAAATAAACATGACCACATTTATTTATGGGGTTGGGCCAACGTTGCATACACATCCCGTCGTTAATGTCTAAAGCGTGTTTCTCATAATCACCCACAAACAACGTTCTATACGTGATCATGTGACATTTAGAGGTAGTGGTATCCTACATACACTACGGCTAACTTCCTAACAATCACTCACTGGACAGTTAAATAATTCACGGGCGCACCGCATGGTTCCGACCATGTTGAATTCAACCGTCTGTAAACAGTGTCGCTGACATAACAAGTTGAATCATTTGGAGCACTCAAAATGCGAGAGCACTCTTCGGATGGCTTTGCATTCCGTTAAAGTATTCCGAACGTAGCGCCGAAACGGCCTGCTCTTGTTTGTGAACACAAATAAGGTGTTGCTATTTCACAGCGACGCATACATTTCATGATAAAATTTCTAAATTATGGTGCTACCTAATTCCCTGCACTTTCTGGGCAGCCTTGAAATGCGTAAGACACTAACAAGAAATTGTTTCATTGATGTCTTTGAATTAATGACTTTACTTCTTTCACATTCACAGCCTCTTGATTGGTAGAGTATTTTAACCCCTGAGAACTACCGGCCGATTGGTCAGAAAGATGGATACATCATTTATTGCACAATGAGCAACATTGTTAGAATAATTGTATCCCTGATAAAGATGGGAGTGAAACATTTTACAAGCTGCATTTGAATTGGCTATTCATATGAGTACATCTTGTAATAAACCAATCAGAACCACTGTAAGATAGACCCCAGGGGGTTAAGGAGGGTGGAGTCAGGAGGCATTTCCCATCTCTAAACCACTCAGTAACTTCGCATTAGAACAGATAACCAACATCTTTTTCAGAAACCTTTGAACATTGTGGGCAAACATTTGGATTCCCCATTTTTGTGTGAAGTATGACGCTTTGGCTGGCATGCATACGCATGATCTAAAATCGTAATATGATATCTTTAAAATGATAGTTATACCCTTGAACCCCTACCTCCTATTACCCTCAAGCGCTTAACCCACCCATCCCTTCCCAAGCATATTCTCTGTATACCCATCTGAAGAACATATGTTATAAATTATGAAAATAAAGTGATCAAACAAATGTCTGACGAAGTGGCTCTGAAAAAGAAGCTCTTTTTATCAAAAGGCTATTATGTTACAAATACAACTGTTATATTAATAGCACTTTTACACTGTTCTGAGAACAAAAACCTCCAAAGTACAAAATAACCCTCTTTTGCCCTTAGATATCCGATCAAATAATTGTTCAAAGCTGAAAAAACCAACAACCTGGAAACTGATTACCCCCGCCACTGATTTCCCAAGAGGAGTATCTACACTACCTCTACAAGAAAATCAGAAATTTACCACATTAATTTGATCATGGGAGAGAAGCGCTTTGGGAAATATATTGTTTTCAATGAGTATTTTCATGAATGAAAGTTCCGGTCATAGATAGTTATGGTCATAGCATTGACCGTCATAAGTTATCCTGTTTTTTATTATAGATCTCAGGGTTTCATTTTTGAGGGGCCAAAGAATTGTTCAGGTATGTCCTTCCTGTATTCCTAACTTTTGCTCTCTATGTGATTCATAGTTACTCACAGTATCTCTCATTGGATCAATAAATGCTATAGCTTTCTGTGTAACCAATCAGGAGAGCTCTTTGACTGATTCTTATAGTGGCTCCTATTGGCTAAATAAAGGATCTTATCCTCTTTGTATCCACTCAGAAGCTACCCTCAGCCTGCTTCCATAATTGCCTAACTCACTTTTCAGCGTAATTGAGCTTTTTGCAAAAATCATGACTTCATTTCATTATGCACATGCTGTCAAAATACCCAAGTCATTGACCAATTAAAAGTGTTGATAAACGCACAATTTCAATTCTGCCTAAGTCAGCCTTGATAGTTAGGCAGATTGTATTAAATGATGTAAAATGTTTAAAATGGGTCATATTAACTCGTATTAGGCCTATAACAAGCCACATTTCAAAAGACATATTGTCAGCCTGTTTGATAATTGCCTAACTCACTTTTCATATTTTTGTTGTTTTCTATAAACAAGAAAAAATGAGTTAGGCAATTATCGAAACAGGCTGACGATATAACCAGGGCTGTACTTAGTACCCGCCCGCACACCCATGGCGGGTAACTTTTGCGTCGGGTGGGTACCTTATCAAATATACACACCCGGCTGGCCGGTAAGAATTTTGCTGTTGGTAAATGAAGATTACTTGTTTTGCTGGTAAGTTTACAGTCGGGCTGGTAACTTTTACATGCTACCAGCCCGGCTGGCTGGTTGGAAAACAATGAAGGTACACCCTTGGATATAACCTTCAGACCAATCCCTATGTCTTATGACGTATCCAATCAGCTAAATCAATCATATAACTTTCTTTGTAACAAATTCATATGGATTTGAAGTGTCCCGTGGGGTTGCAATATTCATTTGCAAACGGAGAGCAGAATTACGTTCTTTGAACCGCATTTTCTTTTCTCATAATAAAGTACACACACATCGTGCATACGATACCATGGTATGACGTACATTACTGAATACAAGTCCCCATCATTAATAAATCCTAACTAGCTGTCTAGTCGAGTGGTACATACCAAATGGATGCTTGCTTATGAATTAATGAAAAATGTCACATGTTTTCAACGAATCCGGCAACATAAGCTAAATTTAGCAGGGTTCTTGTCAGGTTCCTATTTATCCGCTGATGAGAAAAACCTGGACAGACTAAAGTGTTTTCTCTCTTGCTTTGGCGAAGAAAAACACCACCCTGTTCTACGGGCCCGACCGACCCATTCTTTTTGACTTTTTTTTGTTGAAATATTTTTGAATTAAAAAAGAGAACAACATTTTTTTTAAAATTTTGACAATTTTCTTGGGGGGAAAAAACCAAACGCTAGACCCACCGACCCTACTGAGAGGTCAGTTAGCACATCGAACAGGTTGAGTTTTTCGTCAATTATAGTGTTTGTAAAGAATTAGTCTGAACTCCAGCAATTTGGATGTATTTCAACATTAAATGTCTATGATCTACAATCATAGAAAAAATATGTTCGAACAGTGACCCTTGTTTGCCCCTTTTAATTACCATATATAGTATGCGTTATTAAAGTCATGTGAAAATACCCATTTTCATCTGATAGCCTTAAAGTTACCCTTCAACATACCCCTCCCCTCCCCTCCCCCCCCCCCCCCCCCCCCAATCAATGTTGCTATGCCACGGGCTGATGGTTGGCAAGTTGGGTGACTCAACATTGATCAGGGAGCAAAGGGGGATGACTTTACATTAGGCCTATTGAGTGTTCAAACACTTTTTTCTAACATTGTAGTCGTAGTTCCTGAATGTTGTGATGCTGTTTTGAAGTCAGAAAACAATACTGATGATATTTTCATACAAGCTTTTTTATTTGCCATCATTCTTCACAATATTGCAAATAAACATGTCTCATATCAGTTGCACATCGTATCTCATTACTTTCTCAGCTTATTTTGAAAACCGAACATGCTGAAAAATCAAGTATCGACTCAAGTGCTTTATACACTGAGGTCAATTTGCCCTCATTGACCACTCACTGTAAGCAGAATTCTTAGCAATCAGGTCAAGTCAATCATTTACACCCAAAGTAATTGAGGAAAAAGTAAAGAGTCAAATTACAAATTGGTTTGCAAAAAGGATAGGTGACAAATGACAGACCCCCTAAATCTCTTTTGTTTACTCTCCAAAATTGTGGTCATATATGGCAAAAAATTGTGCTTTAAAAAAGGTTTGCACTGTAATCAATTACCGATTAAGGTGTAGTGTATTTTTTCCAGTACTTAATCAAATAAAATCAAATAAACAGTATTGCCCCTCCCCCAGGTGGTGGTGCATAGCAGGCTGTTTTCCAGTGCAACTCCAAAATGCAATTTTCAATGAAGCAAAGCATCAAAACTTGCGATTTTTACCACATGGTGGCATTAACCATTTTTCTCAAGTATTTTTCTTCCAAAAAGCAGTGTACTAACTTATATATCAAGTATTGGAATACAAACCGAGAGCCGTATTTTACAGTCGATTTCAGCTGAAATGTATCCAATCATAGAGCTCTTTTCAGAGCCACCATCTCTGTTCAGTGGAAGCGGTAATCCATCTAAACGGCTCTTTTCAGAGCCACCAATTCTTTCTCAAGTAGGAAAGGGCACCTACTCTCAAATCATGGGGCAATGGGCAGCCCAAATGATGATAACAAGAGAAGTGGCAATCTCTCTGTTTTGTTTAATATTATAATAATTTGGTCCTGAAGAAGTCAGAGCTAAACCTGACGAAAGCTTGACAGATTAAAACTTGTCCGACGGCGAACCTGTTAAACTTTTAACTTATATTATGAATACCTGTCGTAAAAGCCTATCTCACAATCGTATCCAATCATCTTGACAATTAACTAGGTCAACAAAAGGACACATACGAGCAGTGTTGATTCCTGACTATTCTCAATTTCCTATAATTTAAATGTGATTCCATTTTGGACCACAAAAAATCTATGTCACACGATCACCCTATTTAGTTGCCACATGACAAAGAAATACCCAGGATCAATCACTCCATACACATACCCTCGGAGGTTAGGAACATTGGTTGTCACTTCTTTCTATCCTTTATTTGTTGAAATATAATAAAGAACCTGTTCGATGACATATAACAGGAGCTAAAAATCCAATATTATCTACTTTTTGTTAGATGTGACAAAGGTTTGTCGATAAAATGAACATGTGCACGGTAAGAAGTTGTGGATTAAGCCACGGACTGTAGAAAGCTATTTGCATTCGAAGCGTTAAAGGGGCATTGGGAGATTCCCGAGAAAAATGAAATTTGAAAAAAAGGAATTGTTTCAATAGACAAGGTACTTGGGAACCCTGAAGTGTTAATGATTTATGGAAAAATGGTTGAATAATGCCGCTAGATTGAAATTTGGTTGAAGCAAGCTATAGTGGTCAGTGATGCTGATAATTTCGATGTGATCTACATCGAAATTACCAAATCATGAATTTTTACGTGATAAACTGTTTCAGATGTTAGTTAGTAATTAAATGCCTAAGATTACGTAGGTGCAAAAAACCTTGATTTCAAGAAAAATTGAGGGCGCACTCCCACTCTTCCATACGTATCTCTCAGTGCCCCTTTAATGTAGATCAATTGCAGATAATACTAAATGGTAATAAATCATTCTGGTCACGCCCCAAAAAAGGTTCATCTTAGAAACGTTTGATCAAACGGGTAAAGGTATGCTACCCATTTGTAATTATATCTCATCTATTTGAAAACAAAAGCTAGGATTCAGGCTATATATAGGTATTTCAATTTTAATAAAACGCTTGTGTACAACAGCTAGTGTCAAACACACACAAATTGAAGAAAAAATTGAAGAGAAGATTGTTGGGAAACAATAGTAAACATTAAATAAATTAGCAGTCATTTCTATAAAGTCACGCGTATTTTGCTTCAAACATACCCATTTCAACCCACACACCTTTTCCTCAATATCCCTCCAAGTGAATGCAAACAATACATCTACCCTATGCCACGGTGATTTCCCATGACAGCCTACCCAGGTGTTTGAAATACTGGCCCGCTAATACTGTCGTCATGGCGACTGTGACGTCAACCCGTCAGTAGACAGACGCTAGGTTTTTGATCAAGTTCAAGACATGGGGAATAGATTAGCTCTTTTTTTTTTCTCTCCCCGTATTCTTCTTCTCTATAGATCCCATTCTCCCGGTTTTGTTCTAAATCATATCTGAATGCTTTTAAGAGTCTTCCGTGTGTTAGATAGGTGCCTGGGACGATGGGTAGGTTAGATTTAATACTACCTGATGCTTCATATTTGATATAATATTTTACCAACGCAGCCTGCACATTATGAATAAGGCTATATAGCATTGTGCATGGCTATAGCTCTATAATGCATATGCCGTTATGGCTTTTATTATAATATCTGTCATAAAAACCAAAACGCTGACAATAATCTTCACAGGTTCAAGTATTATACAGAATTTGTAATATTTCGAAATAAAATTAAGTTATAATTATTTTATGTATGGTATTAAAAAAGCCATCAATTTTCACTGAATATCATTTGATCACATTGTTTCCTGAATTGGTATGAAAGGAGTACTGTTAAAGTGGTAATTTTGGTGCGATTATTTTTTTGCGCTTTGCTGATTTTGAACTGTTTTGCATGTTTTTAAATTCACAATTTGTAGCTTCATGACATAGACGTATACGCAAAAGAGATACATTTGCGTGTTATTATTTTTCGCTGTGAGGTATATTTTGATACACCTTTCAATACTAATCTATGTATGGAAGATTTTTTCAAACAATGACTCCAGTTATTTCGAAATAAAATTAAGTTAAATTATTTTACGTATGGTATTAAAAAAGCCATCAATTTTCACTGAATATCATTTGATCACATTGTTCCCTGAATTGGTATGAAGAGAGTACTGTAAACAATTTGTAAATTATGGCACAATTATTTTTCTGCTCTTTGCTGATTTTGAACTGTTTTGCATGTTTTTAAATTCACGATTTGTAGCTTCATGACATAGACGTATACGCAAAAGAAATACATTTGCGTGTTATTATTTTCGCTGTAGGAGATTTGTGCATGAAAAGCGCGAAAATTATATGTAGCGCGAAAATTATATGTAGCGCGAAAATTATATGTAGCGCGAAAATTATATGTAGCGCAAAAATGTCCAAATTTACAGTAAATGCAGTTTGTTGCACCTGTGAGGAGTATGGGCACAAAATCACACTTCTACAATATGCTATCTACTGAAGATAGCAAATAATACCCGTTTTCAAATCACAATGATTGCAGGGGGGGAAACTAAATTTGATTGATAGTAATGTTGATGTATAGTATTCTAGAGTTTGGGAGGATTGTGTGAGGTATATTTTGATACACCTTTCAATGCTAATCCATGTATTGAAGATTTTTTTAATCTCATGAAAAACAATGACTCCAGTGATTTATCGGACTATGCTTCTTTAAATTTTGATTTCACACTGTGATGCACCATTTCAACTTCATTTTCTTGTTTCACAGAGACTGTCTCCTGTTTTAAAAAAAGGGAAAAAAGAAACCACACTTCACATAGCATTCTTTACTAAAAAAATATATATAATATTTTTTTAATAGCATTTCGCTTAGTCTTTTTTTCAGGTTTCTTCTAAAGACAACCTTTTTTTTGCCTAATATATTCAAAAATCACAGATGGCAACTGACAGAAGGTATTATTTTAATAATGTGAATTGTGGATTGTGATTGAAAACAGTTACATAAATTGATGACAATTACATCTTGCACATACCCTACCCTACCCCCCCCCCCCCCCCCCCCCCAATGAATTAAAAACCACTCAAAAAACAATCTAATACACTGAAAGAAAGTTCCATTTTTAGATGTCTCATTTCAAGTAATTTGTTTTCATATACATGATTTACAGATCTGAGTTCGTCATTAAATTACCGAAATATTGAACTTCCCACCTTTTTATTATAAGTCTGTAAGCTGTAATGAACGACAGCTCTTTGCGGCAATTACGAGACCGCTTAATGAGGATCATCGCTGAGAATTAAATCTTATCACGATGACATAATCCCGTCTAAATAGGTATGATCAATACACAATACAGGGAGCAGTGATCAGTGAACAAATAGATCAATAACAGCACGTCATCGTGCACGCCTGATTACGATGGATTACATAACAGCTCTCCATCTGTGTATAATTTGCGTGGCAAGAAACCCTGAAGCATGTTGTGTGAAAGATTTTACCGATGCGATGATAGATTATCGAGAAGGATGGACTTGATTATAATATTTTGTCGGTCAGTCAGTTGGACAGTCAGCCAGCCAGTTGGTCGGCCATTACAGAGAATGTTGATGGACTGCTAAAGGCATTATCACATGATGACCGAGCTGCTTTAAACTGTCATTTTTAATCAAATTTGTGATATAAAACAATTGTTCTGAAATATTTAATTAAGATTAAGTGAAGCTGTTTTCAAATGTCAACTTTCATCAAATTTGTGGTTTGAAACCATTTTTTTAAATTGTAAGATGAAATTTTATTGATTATTTGTTCAATTAATAAATTGGCAAATGATAATAACTGCACAGGATTGATATATTTTGAAGGAAAAAAAAGATTTATGATACATCATCCCATACAATGATATTGGAAATGGTAAATGGTCATCATGATGACTTATTCTTAAAAATATTAGTCATATGACTTATCTGAAAATAAATAAGTCATTGTAAAAAATTGTGTTTATACTGACAATTAGTCATCTATAAATTAAAATGGATTCCAACTCCTTAAATGAAGGAAATACATTATTAATCAATTACTAATTGACGGCAAATTGGTCCGCTTTTTTTGCCGTTATTTAATTTTGCGATTCTAGAATTTCAATGCAAAATTGTCAGTTTCGCGGGTAATTAATTTCGTGGTTTTAGCATACAAAGAAGTAAAATGTAAACTAATAAAAAATGAATTACATATTCCTAGAGTGCTGCCATCCAACACAAATGACACACATGGCATGGCGCTTTAAAAACATCAGAGAAAATTTAGTGACACATAAGAAGATCACATAATCTATTGATCAAATTGCTTGCTAAAAACAAATGGTAGCAGTTTATTTTTACTTGCTGCTAGTAAGAAGGTAATGGTTTATTATGATATAGTGAATAAATGTTTTAAGATTGTTTTCTTAAAAAGTGGTCTAGTCGAGCAAGAAAATTAAAATAATAGTCAAGCAAGAAAATTAAAATATTACCTCCCGATGGGGTATATTCCTAACGTAAGGTTGATTTTGAATTTGACGCTTGTCTTAAATGACATATTTCCTCTAAATGATGATCTCTCAGCTTTCAACATCTTGTGGCTAGCCTCTTTAACCTATGTCATGCTATGATGCAAATGAACCATGCCCAACATAGCAATGTCCGACTGGAATAGAACTGACCGATGTTATCACCATCACACATATGGCATTGTGGTAGGCCAAGGGTTAAGTGTAAATGCCCCCCTTTAAACATGTGAAATGTTAGTTAAGATACCAATCATAAAATATGAATACGCTGTCTACAGTAGAATATAAAATGTTCTTCTTGATTTGGTATCATAACAATCACACAATATGCTATCTACTGTAGAAAGTAATCATGTGTTATCTACTGAAGATAGCAATGAATGTATAAACATTTGTAATCATCCGTATGAATCCACTCTCAAAAACTTCCCTTAACACAGATTTTCAAAGGAAAAAGTGACCCTTAACAAGGATTACAACTTGAAGAATCATACTCATACAAAGGATATAGGCCCTCAAGAGTTTAGACTGACAGACATGAACGTATGAAGTAAGTGCGTGATTCAGTTTTGTTTGTAAATTTCATCCCTACGGGCCAACCATTTTGGGGGCTATCTTATTGATGACACATGACTATCGCCCCAAGCAACCCATATCGCAGAATCATGTTGAAAAAGACACCCTTATTCTCTGAAATTGGTGATTTTGATACCCTAGCACGGGTCCGAGTTGTGGTCGAAAAAAGCATCCATATTCCGCGTTTTCGTCCAAGCGGATGATTACAACATTATACCTGACTACACCCCCCTCCCCTCGGGTATGGACTGTTATGACTACCACCGCATTCTTTTCCCCTCCCCGCCAAAGGGCCCCACCCAATATCACCATGGGATGTTATAACCGCCACCATGGCCATTTTTTGTCCCTTGAAAAGTACACCCACTTATCATCTTATCCGCCACCATGGCCATTTTTTGTCCCTTGAAAAGTACACCCACTTACCCACTTATCATCTCCCTGGACTATTCTGACTCCCAAATAACCCTGTTCCTCTCAGCACCCCAACTTGAAACCCTAAGGGGTGCACAGCTCCATTAATTAATTGATATGTACGCAGTACAAGTCTTGTTTGCCCGAGTACCTCTAGGTGTGAGGCTTTGTATACTATATTAGTAGTTTGATGAATGTTCATCATCAGGCGGGACACCTGATCCAACCGTACTGGTACAGCAACTGACAGGGATGGCCAGATTAAAAATAAATTAAGTTTGTTGTTTTGCGATTAATATAAAACATTAATTGTGATTTTCTATTTGTCTTTGTTAACTCTCTGTGTGGAACTGATCACTCAAGATAGCAAGACTTTCAAATGCACACGCTTAAAAATTAGGCAATCTTTTTCGATGTTAAATTTAAAAGTCATGTTTGCCAGTCTTTCTTGGTGTAAGGTCAAGGAACAAACTACTAAAACCCAATTCAAAACTGGCTGACGATCTGATTTAGTACCTTCAAGCACTGATTACTGCCAAAAGGGGGTCACCAGAACCACGTCAGACAGATAGAAAATGTTGAACCAAAGAGAACTGACACAGATTTCTAGGAGGATGGATCCTTCGTGTAAAGGAACACAAACTACTCAAACCCAATTCATAACTGGCTGCGCTGACGATCTGATTTAGTACCTTCAAGCACTGATTACTGCCAGAAGGGGGTCACCAGAACCACGTCAGACAGATAGACAATGTTGAACCAAAGAGAACTGACACAGATATCTAGGAGGATGGATCTTCAACCTGCACATAAATCTATTTGAGTGTCTATGAGCATGTCCATCATCTGACCTACATGTAAGTAAGAGCCTCCTTACATCTTCCACATAAAACCATAACAACCACAACAACAGACGACCCAAATAATACACCTTAGTAACAATAAATTGATAGCTCAATCGCGATAAGTCACAAATACTTTGTGATGAACTTTGATGTTAATCTAGCCATTCAACTTGAACATTGAAATGCTCAACATTGAAAAGTCTTATCGAACAACCAAGCTAACATACATGTATTTCAGGGGAGGGGAGCTCGCACAGACCATGGCAGCCTGGGGGCAGTCAGGTATAATGTTGCTAAGGGTATCAAAATTGCCAAATTCAGAGAATAAGGGTTCTTTTTCAACTTGAATCCAAGCTAAGAGTTGCTTGAGTATGATTCGTTGAGCTATAATCCTTGTTAAGGATTTTTTTTTCCTTTGAGAATCTGGTTAAGGGTATTTTTATAGAGTGGATTCATATGGATGATTACAACTTTTATACATGAGTGCAACCCCCCCCCCCCCCCCCCACCCCGGGCATGGCAGTCACAATATGTCTGATTTGTGATGTTGACTTACACATTATCACAAGTTTCCGATCAAAAATTGTCAAATTGTGCTGTGTAATGTCACATCAAAAAAACTAAATTCCACCATTCCAGCATATATAACCCTAAGGAATTGAACTATCTTTTGAACTTTAATGTCAGAAATCTGGATACATAAGATTCAAAAAAGGTGTCAAATTGCCATTCTGGCCATGGCGCAGTCTCATTCCGCTTTACATTTAAAGAGACTATACCTTATCGGCCCATTTAGTTTTAATGAACAATGAATATTGATTGGCTGTAGATATGTGCATTGTCAAACTCGACGTTATTGCACTGAGGCCATGTTCACAGATATGGATGACAAAGCATTGCGAATTAATAGCACATTGACTAGATTTATGTTTTTTCCAGGACTTTTTTGGGGAGGGGAAGCGGTCTGTTGTAAGGTTTTTGGGGCTTTTTTTGTATGTAATTATTTTGCCCTGGGACAATTTTGAACAATTTTGCATGTCGTAATTTTCATCTGTTATATATAGTTCTTTAGTTCATATAATGTTTTAATTTTAATGCAAACATTTTGGTATAATCAAAAGGTATGACAATATATGAAGCGTAAAAATTTCATATTTTACATTATTTGGATTTGGGCATATTATCTCATGGATTGCACCTTCAGCCAAATTATAAGAATATATGCTATGGTGAAATCGGTATGGTTTCAGCATTTATATGGTTGGTGGGTGGGTTTGTCTGTTACCTAAACTATGCTAGCAACATCAGACTCCAGAGGACTGTAATATTCCTTGGGTTCAAGGAAAATAACATTTGACCCTTGTGCCCCCTTTATCCCTTCTCTTCCTGAATGTTAACACCTTCAATTTCCTTGGATCACACATTCTTAAAGATGATGAAAGCTCTGGATAGATTAAAAGGCATCCGGCCATGGCTAAAACAACAGCCAATGCCCTATGAACCATTTGGAAGGATAGAAGAATCACAAAGACCACGAAAGTATGCACTGTGTGCAGGCATTCATCTTTCCGGTTGCAACATATGGAGCTGAAACATGGTCAGTTGGAATAGCTGATCCAAATTTCTCTGTGTAATAAGATCATGCGCAACAAACAGCAATACTTTAGACATTGCTAGACGAGAAGGAGACAACGACGAAAAGGGGATAACTTGTGATGCTATCGACTGAAGCGCAAGTGTGGCATTTTAAAACTCTGTTGGACCGACGGCATTGAGGAAGCAACAGGTCCTATATCTTTTATCTCTGCACATCGCATGTCACAAAATAGACAACGGTGGTGCTCCATCATAGGGTCACAAAGAATCAGTCATGAATGATCAGTAGAACGACAATGACGGTGATCCCTAATTCCAACTGACCCCATTTGTACACAAAAATATTGACCCCATTTCTTTATGTACTTAATCATGCACAATTGATGTAATATTATAAACACATCTCAGAAACACCTTGTTTCAAAGCTTAGTACAAAAATGTCAACTCAAAACTGAACCTAATGTCTAAGTCTGTAAGTCCCACCCATTGCTCATTAAAGGTGGATGTTCTGATCACTGATAGCTTTTTCCCCATTGAAATATTTTGATATCAGAAGAAACCCCATATTTTTCTCATTATGTCTGTTACATTTTTGGCACAAGATATATTCCATTTAGAAGCTATAGGCCATCAAAATTAGGTTACATGAGATTTGCCCATTGAGTAGCACACAAACTGGCCAGGTGATTATATAACTACCTTTGGCAGTAATTTGCAGTATTTTGGCCTATAACTTCTAAATGGAACACACCACCTGGCCAGTGTGTGTACTACTCAATGGGCAAATTTCATGTGACCTTGTGCTTCTAAAATAAGAACCAATAGGAGTTATGCAACTCAAACTTTGGAATACAACTATTTTAAGGATGACCCTTCATGTAGAATAGAAAATTTACCAAGTTGAAAATCGAGCCAGTAATCGGAACACCTACCTTTAACTAAAACAAATGATATGTATTAAAAGCACATCTGGTTTTAGAGGGAGGGCTGGCAGAAAATGTTACTGCCGATCGAGGCACCTTGCACATTCAATAATAATGAACAATTAAATTTCAGCATTATGTCATCCATCTGCGTGAGCGATTTAAGGTTTATTAACGCGCAACTGAAAATGCCAGCGCTCATTGTTTAATAATAGTTACGTGCACTCTAGTAGTATAAAGTGCTGTGCCACCACGCGAGTCACATTGTTGTAATTCACGCAAAGCATACATTATTCTCCAGGGCTGCAATACATTTTCGCCAAGCAATCTCAGACCTTGATGACGAAAACGTTACACAAGAAACTTTTGAGAATTTGCTGGAGGTTTGATTGTCGTTGAATCGGTGTCGAGCTATTCTGTTGGTGCAAGAGAATCTGGAATGGCGGCTCAGTTGTCAAGGACAGGTGAACAAATTTTGGCCGTTAAACATGTTCAAATAAAATGCAATGGCAACACCACAACACCACATCGTGAAGAGGAGCGGCATGTATTTCAATTTGTTCACACTATATTATTATCACCACGGAATGACGCCCATGCTAATTGTACAAGTTCAGTCCTCGAAATAAGTAACTGACCAGGTAATAAATATGCTCTCAACTCCAAAACTATAACTCCTACGTAAAAATATTAGAATATAAAGTTGTAAGGAAATTTCTTGTCTTCAATATGAGATATTACACGTGAAGATTGAATGAATATTAATATGCCCTAAACCAAAACAAAATCCGTTTTTCATTCTAACGTTTCGTTCATCTACACGCAGCCTCAGACTAGCAACAGGCAGGTTATTGATTAACTGGTAGCGAAAACTCATGGTTCGATAGTAAGACAGAATTGGGGATGCTTCAATTGATCAATGCAACCCATACACATACCTGTCCCACGTGTTCAAAACCCAAGTGTTAAAATGTAAACTGCACTTTTTCTATCCTTTTCAATGTAGCGTTCTTAATTATTAAACGATCTTAATGAATAATGTATCACGTTAAAGAGGAGCAATTTCTTGACAACTTTATTATTTAGTATTTTTATGTAGGAGCTATAGTTTTGGAGTTCAAGAGTATATTTATTACCTGGTCAGTTACTTATTTTGAGGACTGTATACCAGCTTTGAGATGGTCAGTGTTCCTACTCCTACACAGGGATTTCTAACAGCATCTTGAGGTTTCCCTGAGCTCATTTTACCCTTCCCAATTATATACCTGGGTGGTGATGATGAAGCTCCCCTCCTATCAGCACTATCCCAAACCCCCTGAAATACTTTTACTCATGTATATATTTTGTTAATTTGTTATTGTATTTTATGATTGTACAGATTGTGCGTATTCTTAATTTTTAAATTTTAATTTTTAAATTTTTATGTTTTAATTTTTTTAATTTTTTAATTTTAAATTTTTAAATTTTAAATTTTAATTTTTAATTGATTGATTTTATCTTTGTGCGGCGCATTGTGTTTCCTTGCGGTTTGAAATGCGTCTTTTAAATGCCTGTTTATTATTATTATTATTACTTATCCGCACACTGCCACGGCTGTTTGATCCCACATAATTTGTCCGTTTTATTCTGAGAACACCGTAACTTGCTGGCCCGGCTCTGGTTTTAACTTATTCAAGTACCTGAATATACTGGCCATCTTTTGTACAAATTTCGGAACATTTGTTGGTGCCATTTCTGAGAAATAGAGCTTTGAATATTATTATTTACTATAATAGCGCCCTCATCGGCCACATTTCCCATAGCGTTACATGTAAAATGTGTGTAAAGTAGAAAATGCCGATAATTTAAAAATGGCTCGTACAATTTTCGTGAAATTTTCACTGTATACTCGTATTCATTAGCGCTACCTAAATCAGGTCAAACCATAACTGGGCCACTATGTAATCTTTTTTTATTCCATAATTTTAATTTTAATTATAAATCGGACAGTCAAACAGCCGTGCTGCCCTATGGTTGTAGCCCTACTGTAATTTAGTTTGATCAAAAAGTGGGTGTCGTTGAGTAGCTCTTAGATATAAACAACCCACAACAACATAGAGTATTCAGTATCGAAGTGTTATGTGTAATCCGATTATCACTATGTCAACTGGATCACGCTTTTGAGTACTGAACCCCGATCGAAATGATCGCCACATAAAGTCTATGACCTGAACCATCAACCATCACTCCCAAAAGGTGCGTGTTCCAGTTACCAGGGGGTTATATAATCACTTCGATAGTGAATAAACATCAATGCATTCAACCCCACTATTTAAATATAAAGAAATAACATGACCAAAATAAACTGGAATTCTAGTTCGAAAGTGCAAAACCCCTTCCGAAAAAATTAACACCAAAGGGTTAAACTATCATGATGTCACCGCTGCATTCAATTCATAGAGATACAGAAGGGAAAAAAATCAATTATAGTGTTTTCTGTGAGGCCAATACAATAATAACTGAAACAGACAAACCTATGGGGGCCTTCTTTCCAATTAGCAAATTCTTTATGCCGTATCCAAAACATGACATTTCAACAGAAACATTCGACGGATCCGCCACTGGCAATAGTTGTTGATTACGGAACCCACACACTCCCCAATCAGCGAGCAACTAGCCAAACATTCATCTGCAGCTCGTTCCGTTCGGCAAATCCAACATTAATTTCAAGCCCTACAGCGCAGTCAATTTTCAAACGAGCGTATATATTTCAATGCGACCGGTTCCTTATGAGCTCATAATAATTGCGAATCCACCCGAGGCCCTAACGTATTGGAATTGTATATCATAATGGATACGTTTATACAAAGGGAATAAGATAGCGGTTTATGTAGTTAGTACTTGCTCGCGTGGGAGTAGGCTTTAAAGTCGGCAAAATATCGGCGAATGAAGGGAGCGAAAAATTGATCAAATCCCTATGTGCATTTTCAAATCAAAATGGAAATTTATGCCAATTAGTAGAAAAATGCCTAGTTAAATATTATTTGATAATTTATCAATTTCTTGATTATATTTGTGAGACTGTTAAACTGCCTCTAAAGGATTGTAGATTTTCGAACTGCTTAACAAGGATCATGGGTAGAGTTTTCAACTGCTTCTAAGATGTGGGATTGATCGTGGGTTAAAACAGTTAAATATTTAAAAATGTTTTTACTTTGACGCACAAAAGGTTTACTTTGTTTCAATCAAAAACTTGAATGGGGCAAAGGAATTGTTCTGCTTGAGCGGTTTATATCATTCTTTCTTAAACAGCCGTTTTGAAGTTCCGTGTGAGCTTTATCAATTGAAATACGCTGAAAGTGAAAAAACGGGTCATGCCATATCGGAACGGATAAAGATATTTTGGTGAAATTAACATGTAGGAAACATGTTCCCCATTAAATCTCATGCATTAGACTTTGAAAGCAATGTTGTTTTCATATTTTTCATATTTTTTCAAACACGGTATAAATCTTTCTGGGACACCCTGTATTAAGTCGTGACTGACATTTGTTTGACACTGCCAATTTGTTTTAGATTAATCCTAGAATGCAAACAATCATTTGGATGCCGAAGAACAATTACAATCGGTATGTCCCCAAAATCAAAAAAAAAAATGGTGTTGAATAATTACACCCATCTCGCCTCATGACGGCAAAACGCGCCCTTGGCCTTCGACAACTCGCAGATTTAAAACGAAGATGAAAGGAACCCATTGTCTGCAGCCTTTGAGAGATTGAAGTGGCTTATGAATTTTTTGTTTCTTCTTGCTGCTCTCAGCCGCGGATTTGTTATGACTACGCTACTTACGATATTTGCGTTCTAATAGAAAAATATAGAAATCATGTTCATAGTTGCTGTATATTGAGAAGCTTCCTATATATAGTGAATGCAAATGGGTACAGAAAAACAAAGTTGCTTTTTCAACAAGATCTCCCCTCCCCAATAAAGAAAATCAATTGCTTAGTTGTCTTTATCCCTCTCAGAAGAACACCAGATGGGACTGTAACCTTTCCGGCCTTCTCTACCTTTTGTTTTAATGATTGAGTGACTTCAAAAAAGCAGTCTATAAAATATAAGGCGCTAGTTTAACTTCAAAAGCAGCATATAAAATATAAGATAAGACGCTAGTTTAACTTCAAAAGCAGCCTATAAAATATAAGATAAGATGCTAGTTTAACTTCAAAAGCAGCCTATAAATATAAGACGCTAGTTTAACTTCAAAAGCAGTCTATAAAATATAAGGCGCTAGTTTAACTTCAAAAGCAGCCTGTAAGGCGCTAGTTTAACTTCAAAAGCAGCCTATAAAATATAAGGCGCTAGTTTAACTTCAAAAGCAGCCTATACATTATATTGTGTTAGTTTAACTTCAAAAGCAGCCTATAAAATATAAGGCGCTAGTTCAACTTCAAAAGCAGCCTATAAAATATAAGGCACTAGTTTAACTTCAAAAGCAGCCTATAAAATATAAGGCACTAGTTTAACTTCAAAAGCAGCCTATAAAATATAAGGCGCTAGTTTAACTTCAAAAGCAGCCTATAAAATATAAGGCGCTAGTTGAACTTCAAAAGCAGCCTATAACATATAAGGCGCTAGTTTAATTTCAAAAGCAGCCTATAAAATATAAGGCGATAGTTTACTTTTTGCACAATTGATTAATGTTTTGTTTCTTCAAATGATGTTACATTTGGCGTGTTCTGTGAAATTTGCAGCGTTGCTCGAAGGCCATGAATGAAAACGCTGATAACAACTGCGACAATTTTAATTAGAAATGAAAATAATCAACAATGAAATGGTCTGAATCTGTTTGAGAAACAAAATTATATAAAAAAAGAAGATTATTCTGTATTTTAAGAAAGAGACAAATTTGTACCAAACAAATAGTGGACAAAAAAAATGAACGCTAATATTTACAGAGATACATCATGCCAGATGCGTCCAGTGTCAGAGTAAACCCACACATGTGTCCCATTGATTATATACAAATAATATATTCATATTTCATTGACTATGGATTAGAAATTGGTCTCCCCCCCCCCCTCCCTCTTAACTAACGTTTGCCTAGCTATTCACCACATATCTGAAGGTTATTAAAGGTTACAAGTGTAGCCTGTTTCATATAAAACTATCTTGTCATGTTGAGATTTTATAGACAACTTTGACATCTAGTTCCAAATCTACATACCATACCCGTCCGAAGACATCAGAAATTCGCAAAAAGAGTTTGAGCTCTATGTGCTCAAACTTTATCATTCTAAAAGTATACATGCTTAGCACCAACCCTGAGAAAACCAATGGCCCCATTATCAAACATTTGAATTGTAAAGAAAATAACATGTTATAACAATATCTTAATTTAAGACCCTAACATTCTTTATTCCTAGTGGTAAAGCAAAAGCAAAAAAATTACATTATTTTTTCTAAACAAAATACCTAGAACCCTTCAATATTTGCTACCCCTGGATAGTCACCCATAGGGGGTTATTACAAAACATGTCTTGATATTTTTTATAGTTGAATAACCAATAAAGGAGAATGCACGCCACAGGTACCATAAAAGCACTCATTTTCGCACCCATAATTGTTCACGCTATGATTATCAAATTATTTTTGCTTGTTTGAATTTTGAGATATTTCATGCTTATAAATGCACAGACTGATACCAAATGAAAAACATTTCTGCGTTTTTTATTTTTTGCACAAGCTGCTAGGATAACAAAAAGGTGACAATTAAACAAGGTGCGACATTTTCCTTTTGCGGGGTTTTTATGGTATCCTGCGGTGGCGGCGGTTACTTCTTGAGAATACTTACTGTTGTTCGCTCTAGACAGCTGAGGAGATGATGATGTTGCGCTTCGTATGTACTGTACTTATTGGACAAATCTTCTACACTACAACCACTCTGCAGAAGCGAGAAAAGGAGAGGGGAAAAAAGATGGAAAATTCATTGTTAATGATAATCATTTTTTTTATATACATGTAGCTGCCTTCTGTGTAGGCTTATCACACATAATATCATACAATTATCTATCAAGTTAAAACCAAACAGAAAAAATTACAACTTTCTGTGTGATATTCACTATATGTACACTTTGCATAGCATTAAGCACTCTTCTATCTACAAGTATATATCACCTTTCTCACCTGTAACGTAATTCATTATTATATTATTTGTATTGTTTGTATTACATTCCGTTTGTACAGGGTGTCCCAAAAGTTTCGAAACCATTTTAAAGATTTGTATCTCTCTCAAAATAAGTTGCAGTACCAAATTGAAAATATATGTGGAAAGAGAAAATGTGTAGAATCATTTCGGTACCAAACATGACTTCTTTTTGAGGCCCCTCAATATAAAACACACACTGAAATGTTTGGCCACATAATTTGCAATACCATAGCATTGTTCGGTTTGCTGGACGCACTGTAGAAGTCACTGTAATCACATGCAGCGTGTTCCTCACTTTCCATTCACATGAATTTTGTTCCAAAAAGATGTACACTTATTAAATGTTGTGCACAACATTAATAATGTTAATAATAACGATTATATCAATCTGAATTTAAAAAGAATCATTGTAGAGAACCTTTTTTCTATTCCCTACCCCTTTCCGTTTGCCGCATCCTTGAATTTATTCAGCTCATTATGCAACACTTTTATATAAAAGTAGAGGTTTAACAGTTCGGGAAAATGTCCTCCTTTTTTTTGGCAAAACAGATAGCTGTTACTGCAAGTTTGGTACCAAAATAATTCTACAAGTTAGTCTTCTCTATCCAAATATATTTTTATTTTTATACTGCGAATTATTTTACTGCGGATATAAAGTTTTGAAACGGTTTGGACACTTTTGGGACACCCTGTAGTACTTAAACTGGGGTAAGGTACGATGAAAATAAAAATAGAACTTATAATAATTGCAACAATAACAATACTATATAGAATTGATACTCGTTGGTAATGTATTTACAATAACACAATGCCTTTTGACAGTGAAAACATAAATAACAAACAATGTGCACAGCAATTACAACTCAAGATGCAAGAGATGCAAAATATCCTGATGAAAAACAAAGCAAAATTCAAAACAAACTCTTCTGAGAAGGCGCTTTTATACAGTGCTTCTTTGAGAGCGTGGAAACCTGTGAACGGGGCCTCACCACCTGTTCTTAGAAAGAAAGTATTTCTGTTCTTGGTCAGAAATTCTGCGATGACAAATAAATGAACGAATAGATAAATAAACTAATTTGATAAAAAACATTGTCAAAATCACAAATGTAAGATTTTTTGTTTTAAATATATAAGATTTTTAAAAGTTTTTAATAATATTTTTGAAAAAGTCAATTTCTATTTGAAAATGTTGGTATGGTAGGGCTTACCCTAGGCTCATAGAACTGGGATAATTTTTCAATGCATAAAAAATCCATACCGGTAGAGTATTGTAACTAACTCCGGGTGCAGAGAAGACAGAAGTCAGTAATTGCTTATCATATACCTTTTTATCGTGTATTGTGTTCGGTTTGCCATGGCAATGCATATTGCAAGGAAAACACTGGATAATCATGCTGGGGTCATTGCAAAATTAGTTTTCGAAAATGCTATAAATGCTAGTATAAGTCTACGGGCATAAAACCTGTAGTGTTTCATAGGCAACAACACAGAAAATATGCTTTGACGAAAGTAGTCTCGATAATGTATTCCTAGCCCACAGAACGCACCGATGACTTGACCCTTCGCCCCAAGTAATCAATCTTAAAAATCGTTTATAACACTATCAAACAATGTATTCCCAATTCCCTACACAATCAATCACACATCACATAGTTTCGACATTCTACCATCCTTGTATAGTCCCATCCCTTATAGGCAAATAATGAATATATCTCTCAAATTTTGCAGCAATCAAGCATTAAATCATTTCTACTGATGGTATATCCCAAGATCCCCTAGCTCCAAATCAAACACTTACAAATATACCCACCTGACACCTCTCAAGTATCAAAGCATAACGTTAAAGTAATAATATGTGATCTTTTTCACATTTTTACGCATAAAAATTATTTCTTTCTCTCTCATAATGAAATTTTATTTATCGGTAAAGACTTTCCTTGACTCATAAATCTATCTTGACTGTATTTTCTGTGAAAAATCATCACAGAATTTTACTAAATCATAATGGAAATCTGCTTCCAATTAAGAGATTTCTCAATATATTTGCTTCTATTGTCATCATAAAGCATTTCATATCATTCTGGTAACTTGTGTTCGGTTGCGATCATAGCAGGAAAAACTGTCAACGGCGGCAAAATGGTCTCAAACCATGGAATTCTATTTACGAACGAAAAGACAGGGAAAATCAGTCAGAACATAGGTTGTCGGAGCACACTCCGCAGTATATTTCAAGGCATTCAAACCGGGATTTAGAAGTAATTAGGAATCGTATGGCTCTGTAACTTAGATGATCTTCAAGATTTATGATACAAAATGCAAATCTGCAAGAAAATCTGCTTTCAAAGTAAAAATCAAAGATAGAGGGCGCCACTTGGAAAAGATGGCATAATATGACTTTAATTTCATTACTCGCAATCCTTTGCCCAGCAAAACAATGAAATGCCCCCTTTCGATCAATCAAGCAGAAAATTAGTTAGGTAACCCAGCATTCCTTTGCCTCAAGGAAATCAGTGATATGCCCCTTTCAAGAAATAGAGCATGACATTTTGTTCTTCTTCTTCAGATGGGGAAATACGCTGTTCAACAGGCGGATAGACTTTTCAAGAAGGGTGACTCAGTCTATACATGATGTACATTGGCCAATTTGGGCTATTCCAGATAATAATGACCCCCCCCCCCCCTATAGAGGACAATTCTTTTGGGGTTTTTTAGTCCGGAATTCCATGACTCCCTCTATGAAAAATATATGGAATTCCAGATCAAACTTCAAAAAAGTATGGAATTCCAAATCAAACGTCAAAAATGCATTGAAAAATTGGTGGGGAGAAAAGGGGGGGGGGGTTCATTATTATCTGGAATAGCCCATTTGATCAGCCCAAAAATTGACAAGCCTCCTTACAGCAGCGAATTAATACAGAAGGTTGAGGGTGCCCATGAACGCACCAAGCACATCGTGCATCACATGCGTGACGTGTGCACCAAGCCAAAAGGCGCATGTGTACTACCCAAATCTCGCGCGCACACGCCTGGATTAATTATTCACATGAAGGGCTGGTATGACATTTGGAACATACTAATGAATAGCATTGTTTTTTGTATGTATCGAGAGGGGTTTTGTTATTGTTGGTTTGGTGGGTGGGGGGGGGGGGGGTTCATCTTGAAAAGTAATTTTTAGAAAACCAAAAAAGGTCAAAATATTGCAACATTTTACAACATTTTGCAGACATTTACACCCATTGGGACACATTTCACCAGCCCCACAGCACAAATACTGATACTATTATTAATACTAGAACACTTGCATCAGCATCACACCGGTGTATTTATTGAATCTATTATAAGTCCATCAAGTGTGTAACTCTATATGGTTTGTCCATCAGGCCCACGTCTTCACAGAAATAAATGCGGTTATATATTTGATGTCGGACAAAAAAAATCAGGTTATATATATATGATAATTCAGTCGACTGGATGGAGCCAGCAAATGTCACTGTGTTTTTTTATAGTTACAGTTGTCTTGAAATAGTAAAGGGGAAGAACCCGCAGAATTTCCCTTCCCAATTCACCGCATGTACTCAAATTTGTCCCATATTGGAAGATAAGGAAAATGTGATAATAATGATCACGTATGTGACGTGATCAAGCGAAATGAGTCACATGTTGGCAGTTTTCAATCTTGATATTTGTCCATCAATTAAAAGCAGGTGAAAATTGCTATAGTATGGTCCAAACCCCATTAAAGTTGAACTTCTAGTCTTAGGGTTACAAACAATTTACCAACTGAGAATACATTGTAAAACATAAGAATTTGTCACTTCTTTTTACCTATAACTCAAAATCAATATTCCCAACATACAACTCATTCCGCTTGATCGTGTCACATATGGCATTTTTATGAATTACTGGTAGCCTCTGACTGTGTAATAAACATTTCATGCATGCATTCGTTGATGCAATCCTCGTTTATTACAGGTATATAGTCCTCAAAATAAGTAACTGTCCAGGTAATAAATATGCTCTCAACTCCAAAACTATAACTCCAACGTAAAAATATTAGACAATAAAGTTGTAAGGAAATTTCTTGTCTTTAATTTGAGATATTACACGTGAAGATTGAATGAATATTAACTCAGTTATGTGCCTTAAACCAAAACAAAGTCCGTTTTTCATTTTAACATTTCGTTCGTCTACACGCAGTCTAGGACTAGTAACAGGCAGTTTATTGATTAACTTGTAGCAACAACTCACTGGTCGATAGTAACACGGGGATTGGGGATGTATCAATTGATCAATGCAACCCATACACATACCTGTCACACTGTCCCGCGTGTTCAAATTCCAAGTGTTAAAATGTAAACTGCACTTTGTTTGATCCTTTTCAATGTCGCATTCTTAATTATTAACCGATCTCAATGAATAATGTATCAACTTAAAGAAGAGAAATTTCTTTACAACTTTATTATTTAATATTTTTATGTAGGAGCTATTGTTTTGGAGTTAAGAGTATATTTATTACCTGGTCAGTTACTTATTTTGAGGACTGTATATTCATTGCACAACACAGCAAATCACTCAATATTATGAGATGCTAATGCTTTTCTTAGGGAAAAACAGTGCCAGAAAAGTAAAATTGTGCATAACTATGTAAAAAGTTATATAAACCCAATATATAATTGCTTTCATTTGTGCAAATGGAGAAAACATGATTACTACGCTATCTTCAGAAGATAGCATAACATTGTATGACTCATCTATCTTCAGTAGATTTTATCACAACATCTGCACATCCCATGAGTTGTATGCTTTACGTCCGCACAACGTGAAACATTAAAAATGCATGTTTACCGCATCTACACATGTTTAAAATCATGTTCGAGCATGCATGATTTATGGCTATTGATTACAAACATGGATTTTGTGGCGTGTCTGGCTCATCGATTTGGCCGTTGGCGTTGCAAGCAATACTAAAAATACACAATATTTCTACGATGACTATTCGGCTGACCGATTTGTTTATTAAAATAAACCGATCTAACGCGTCAAAGAACGAGTGCAGCAATACGCTCAAACAGGTGTCATGTCTAGACTTTACACAAAAGCATGTCTGCCTCTCTGGGTACATCAAGATGAATGACTTCAACTATGTATAGAGGTATAGAGGCTGGAAGATTAGTCAGCTTTTTAACAGTGCTGAAATCAAGCTTTTCAACAGTGCTGAAATAAATTTACCTCCTAAAAAGATTGACTAGAATTACTCTATCCTTAATATATTACTATGTCCAACAACATGTTGACATTTGTTGATATCTTGGTATAGTTTGTGAGAAGGAAGTTATACACGGGCCTGTACAACAAGGAACAGCTATCTTTCTGATGTAATGAATGATATAGGTTAATTAACGGGTTCGCCGTCGGACAAGTTTTAATCTGTCAAGCTTTCATCAGGATTAGCTCTGACTTCTTCAGGACCAAATTATTATAATATTAAACAAAACATAGAGATTGCCACTTCTCTTGTTATCATCATATGGGCTGCCCCTTGCCCGATGATTTGAGAGTAGGTGCCCTTTCCTACTTGTGAAAGAATTGGTGGCTCTGAAAAGAGCCGTTCAGATGGATTGCCGCGTCCACTGAACAGAGATAGTGGCTCTGAAAAGAGCTCTACACTTAGGTTGCCACTGGCCTACTATATATAAATTTGGTTCTAAAAGAGCCTCCAAAGGACTGCCCCTTGACCAATGGAAATAACGTAGAGACTGCCCCTTGTCTACTACAAACTACAATAAGTCTAATGCACAGTAGTGCGGTCACTGATCTGTAAAGATCGTTTGATGATCGTAATGAATGATTTTGAAAACCAACATGTATCCATCTTGACATACAGTTTATTATGTAAACTCTCCAAATTGTATATGCCACGATAAATTGGTCCTAGTTCACTGTCCAACAACAAGGGTGAAACTCCCCGGGCGACACACTTGGTTTTCCCGTTCGCCATCCATCTCTCTGTATTTTAGATACCGTTATCACAATAGCGCTTAACCCCCTGGGGTCTACCTGTCTATCTTACAGTGGTTTTGATTGGTTTATTACAAGATGTACTCATATGAATAGCCAATTCAAATGCAGCTTGTAAAATGTTTCACTCCCATCTTTACCAGGGATACGATTATTCTAACAATGTCTCTCATTGGATCAATACATGATGTATCCATCTTTTTAACCAATCGGCCGGTAGTTCTCAGGGGGTTAACACAATTTGTGATCATATAACGATCATTAACCACAGTGCTTTTCTGCGGTAAGATGGCTATTGGCATGTTACCTGAAATGCCAAACTATTTTACTTGAGCCATTCTGCAAAGCTGTTCCTAGCTCTATTATTTCCACATACCATTGGCTACTTACTAGTGAGGGAACAAAAACAATCATTGTTTGTTTCCTTTAGTACATATAATACCTTTTGGAGGAAGCCATTTCAAGCGAATTTAGTGAATCTTCCTTATTTGGAAACTTATTTCATGTCAAAATTTAAATTGAAAAACAATCCTACATAAAAAGCATTTATCATTTTTTATTGCTATGAATTTGAAACAACATTTTTACTAATAATATGAATCTCACTACCAGCATTCTGGTGCTGTCATGTAGATGAAAGGAAATAATTGATTGCCGACAATTTGGAACCCTGAAGTATATTTTAACGGAATAAATCGTATTGAAAACTGAATGCCATTGCTGATGACGTCACTGCACCAGGCTGATGTTAGTGGGAGTTTCAATAAATATCTTTGAAAATTCATTTTACAGAGTTATTTCATCAGTCTTCATAAATTCTTTACTAATTTCACCTGTAATCACAATCCTAGAAATAAAAAACCTGAAACCCATATTTTACATTTTTGGATCTGCTACAGCACACATACAAGCTTATTTTATGGGCTGACATAACTACAGGAACTGAGTGACATAACTGTAGACAACTGAGTGACATAATTGTAGAAACTTGAGGACGTTATGGAACCACAATGGTCGCGAAAACAACTCTCTGAGTGTGAGGAAGAGGCTCAACTTTCATTGCCAATTACATAGTGATTAACCACAATGACTTGCAATTACAAAAGTTGTATAAGTCCTCACATGCACTTTTGTAATTTCACAGTGTGTTTGCTTTTGATTGACTAATTGCATGTTATCCTATAGGATTAACCGAAAATGAATAAAGTTCATTGGTCAAATTTCATTTAGATTCAAACTTACTGAAGTCATTTAAGCACTGCCGTGGACTTGGGAAGTTTTTGAAATCATCAAAATTGCCTACGTCATGTAACTGACTTGATTGGTTCAACACTATAATAGTGTGTGTATCTTATGATATGTTTCTTTAGTTTGCTAGCTTTTTTGCTACATTTTGATTTTTTTATTTTTTTATAAGCCATTTGGCCGCTATTAGAGGTCAAAGGTCATATAGGGGTTAAATTGCAAAAAGGCTCAGATTATGTTGTAATGTTTATCCAACTGTTCCTTAGGACTTAAGGAGCAAAAAGATAATGATTGTATATCCACAAAATTTTTGGTTTTCAAGGTCAAGGGTCAACATTTTCCTCAAAATCTTTGTACAGGGGGTCAAATTCTAAAATTGATCTGATTTGATTGAAAATGGTCTCAAATTGTTATGATAGCTTACAACAAGTCAGAAAAAGAATAGTTTGCTATCTGTAAGGTCAGCATCTAGTAGTATCATTCAGCGATAGGTCAGGAAGCTATACGGCTAATGCGAGCTAACCTTTGACCTAATGAAATTAGTTTATGCGTAACTTGTAGATATGGCAAACTGTTCTTTTTATGGCTTGTTGTATCCATCCAAACAATTTTAGACCATTCTCATTAAAATTAGATCATTTTGAGAATGTGACCCCTGTACAAAAAAATTGAGAATTTTTTTGACCTTTGACCTATTTCGCCCAATATCTCGGAACTAAGCATCGGGAAAATATACAACTATTGACTTTTCTATTCCTCATGATCCCAGAAACAGAATGATATAATCTGAGCATTTTTGCAATTTGACCCCTATATGACCTTTGACATCTGATTATGGCTGAACGACTGATCGAAAAAATGGGAACAATGAAAATTGAATTCCTGAGGGTCAACATTAACTAGAAAAGAGAAAAAAAATCAGAATGTAGCATAAAGGTTTAGTTAAAATACACAAGGAACTACTAGTACCCTATCTTGATAGGAAGTGCATTGCTCAATGCTGCTCTGAACTTAACACTTTCCATGTAGGAGGCGTCTGCAGACGACATTCCAAAGTTTCACAAAATGTTTCATAAGTGTCAACATTATTGACATTCATTACCATATTTGGAGTCACCATGAGAATTAATGCAAGTACAAACATGCCTAGTATTAGTTCAGCAATTCTTGAGATAAGAATTTGAAAAATTGGGATATATTTCTGAAAGATCTGTTTTGTAGTATGGTAAAACTAATAGCTGCGTGGAAAGTGTCAAGCAGCAACCTCTCTGAAGACCAATTTGTCCAAATTAAGCCCAGATAATAACCAGCCCTTCAGCATGTATTAAATTGGCATAGGGATGGATGCAATGAATGTAGGACGGCAGACGGCTGTGGGAATGGCTTGGCCCAAAGAAGATTGTCATGTCGCATCCACAATGCATTGCACCAACTCCAGCCAATTAAAGATTTTTTCCCCACGATGCATTTGGATTTCCCCTTATCGATAATCGTATCAATACGATCGATGTGTCGCTTCAAACTGATCATGGCCGAGATCGATATCGTGGCTTTCTGTCACGCATGACACAAATCAGAAAATTGATTGGTTCCCCTGTCTTTTTGGTTTTCCAATAACTGTAAGTAAGTAAGTCATTTACTAGTCTAATTTATTTATCAATGTAAACAAAAATCTTAGAGCTCGAACGATGATGGGGCTATAAAGCCATGATTTTGTACATACACGTACGTCTATTATAACCGAGATGAATCGGGGACCAGATTTACGGCTTTTTGCAATAATGTAATGCATTGTGGGATGTCTTTAAAATCTTCTTTGGGCTTGACAATTTGCCTGCAAGAATCGTTAGTTCACTCATTCGTTTGCCTTTTAGTTTTGTTTCAAATGTGACCACAAGAGTTTTCTTTTGGGCTTGATTCCATTAAACCATGTAGGCCAATTATATATAGCGACAAATTTATTTTTTATTAGGACAAAAACCAAACAATACACTTTAGGGCAGACAGTGTTTCATTAGAACTTTCATATGTTTTTTTTTCCCTTTACATTTTTTAATTTTATATTGTTGTGATAGGTGAATTCCATGACAGAAATGATTGATTGGGTAGCTGCCTGCCCCTCCCAGCCAGGTACATGTTTTGCAGGGAACAAAGGAAATGAAAATAATTTACATTCCCTAATTGCAGCCGTGACCACCCCTTCCCAATCCCACCCCACCCCAACTGCATTGATATCATGAGGAGTGGGGGCATGGGGGGTAACAGAAAACCGCTCGAGATATATCACTAACCATTAACCATGCCTTGTTTGTTTACAAGTAAAAACATGTATGCTCTCCTGAACATTAAATGGTTTGCCAGGCGATGTCTTGTCATGGCCACTGATTCTCTCATCCCTAGAGTACACAGTTCCTCTCAAGCTAATTCTATTAGTATTCAGGTGCTCATCGTAGCATGCTGGTGATAAGACAAACCCTGGCAATGCGTGTGTAGTCTCATGGCACAGTACAAGTAGATAGATAATTTGCACTGTGTTTGCATGATTTTGTATGGAGATTTGGTTGGAGACTAGCATCGACACCTTAGTTACATTGCCGTTAGAATAATTCATACTTATTGGCACCTAATAAACCCACAATGTAGCGTCACTTTAGAGGCCCGTCTAGCTTGTTATTCTGTATATCAGCTAAAGAGGCTCAACATGGCACACCATAGAGAAGAAAAATACAATGTGACCACTGACTGAATGTTGCCACTTTGGCAAACAATGAGATCTACTGTCACCTGATGGAATGTTGCACTTTGCCAAACAAAGAAATCTCCACCTGGTGGAATGTTGCACTTTGCCAAACAAAGAAATCTCCACCTGGTGGAATGTTGCACTTTGCCGAACAATGAGATCTCCACCTGGTGGAATGTTGCACTTTGCCAAATAATGAGATCTCCACCTGGTGGAATGTTGCACTTTGCCGAACAATGAGATCGCCACCTGGTGGAATGTTGCACTTTGCCAAATAATGAGATCTCCACCTGGTGGAATGTTGCACTTTGCCAAACAATGAGATCTCCACCTGGTGAAATGTTGCACTTTGTCAAACACTGAGATCTCCACCTGGTGGAATGTTGCACTTTGCCAAACAATGAGATCTCCACCTGGTGAAATGTTGCACTTTGTCAAACAATGAGATCTCCACCTGGTGGTATGTTGCACATTGCCAAACAATGACATCTCCACCTGGTGGAATATTGCACTTTACCAAACAATGATATATCCACCTGGTTCATTGTTGCACTTTGCCAAACAAAGAAATCTCCACCTGGTGGAATGTTGCACTTTGCCAAACAATGAGATCTCCACCTGGTGAAATGTTGCACTTTGTCAAACAATGAGATCTCCACCTGGTGGAATGTTGCACTTTGCCAAACAATGAGATCTCCACCTGGTGGAATGTTGCACTTTGTCAAACAATGAGATCTCCACCTGGTGGAATGCTGCACTTTGCCAAACAATGAGATCTCCACCTGGTGGAATGTTGCACTTTGTCAAACAATGAGATCTCCACCTGGTGGAATGTTGCACTTTGCCAAACAATGAGATCTCCATCTGGTGGAATGTTGCACTTTGCCAAACAAAGAAATCTCCACCTGGTGGAATGTTGCACTTTGCCAAACAATGACATCCCCACCTGGTGAAATGTTGCACTTTGCCAAACAATGACATCCCCACCTGGTGAAATGTTGCACTTTGCCAAACAATGAGATCTCCACCTGGTGGAATGTTGCACTTTGCCAAACAAAGAAATCTCCACCTGGTGGAATGTTGCACTTTGCCAAACAATGAGATCTCCACCTGGTGGAATGTTGCACTTTGCCAAACAATGACATCCTCACCTGGTGAAATGTTGCACTTTGCCAAACAATGAGATCTCCACCTGGTGAAATGTTGCACTTTGTTAAACAATGAGATCTCCACCTGGTGGAATGTTGCACTTTGCCAAACAAAGAAATCTCCACCTGGTGGAATGTTGCACTTTGCCAAACAATGAGATCTCCACCTGGTGGAATGTTGCACTTTGCCAAGCAATGAGATCTCCACCTGGTGGTATGTTGCACTTTGCCAAACAATGAGATCTCCAACTGATGGAATGTTGTACTTGTGCCAAACAATGACATCTCCACCTGGTGGAATGTTGCACTTTACCAAAAAATGATATCTCCACCTGGTGGAATGTTGCACTTTGCCAAACTGTTAGATCTCCACCTGGGGGAATGTTGCACTTTGCCAAACAATGACATCTTCACCTGGTGCATTATGTTTCCATTCCCTGTATACTTTCCAACTTTCTTTACCACGGCTTTGATGCTTTATCCAGAGTAATAAATCATCCCCTTCTACACCATGTATCTGATTTATTTCACACCACCTGTGTCTTGCCAGTGTGCTTGCTACCATTTCCACCGCTGTCCTAAGCATGGCTCAAGGCTCTTTAGTCTGGGGGTAACTCGAAGCCCTATATATTACTTTGGAAAAATGTTGTTGTGTAAAGAAATTCCAACTTTTAACTTCAATTTGTCATAGAAACTAGTGCTATATCATATTTTGTAAAACAAAAGTTCAAATTTCGTTCCACCAGTTCCACCGCTGCCACCACTCAAGCCCCGGCACTCAAGGTCCCCCAGCATGCGGTCAATGGTGTTGGATTGATGTAACTCTTGGGTGGAACTTACTATACTAGCGTCATGGCCAGTTCAACCTGTCAAACTTGGGCTCAAACTTTACAGGCAACTGGAATGTAATGCAATGTTGCACTTTGCCAAACAATGACATCCTCCACCTGGTGGAATGTTGACACTTTGCCAAACATTGAGATCTCCACCTGATGGAATGTTGGCATTTTGCCTAACAATGAGATCTACACCTGATGGAATGTTGCACTTTGCCACACAATGAGATCTCCACCTGGTGGTATGTTGCACTTTGCCAAACAAAGAAATCTCCACCTGATTGAATGTTGGCATTTTGCCAAACAATAAGAAGGTCAGTTGGCATATGAACATCTCCACACATTTGTTGGAAAAAGGTCATACCCAAACACAATTACAAACAACAGGCAAGACAATTCTGCACATTCTAAATTAAGCATCATTGAATTCATCATTAGATACTTAAGAGCGGTTTTTGTACATTTAGCATGCAAGAGATGTTCCGCCAATCGGGAATTGGTTAAAAGATAAAACAACAAAGAAACAGCAAAGTAGATTAAATGTCAGCATGATTTTGATTTTGTAAAAAACATAAAATGTATTGTTTTATCACTGTTCATACTAGGTATGCTGGATGATAAGTAGAACATGTCTTACGGCAACGACGAAATATACATTTTTGTTCAAATTTCATGCATACAAAGTACATAAATTAACCCAGAATAATCAGACAAACAAGCACGCAGACAGGGTAGGAAAGACAGGCATCTTTAGCGCGATACTCCCCAACTTATTAAATCCTGGGAGATTTTTTTTGGTAAATATATTAACGCGGGGTAAAAGATATCACCCAGAAAAACATGTCTGGGATAATAACCATCAAGTTATATACAAGCCTGTTAAGCTATTTGACTTTCTGCACCCATATTTCAGGTGATTTATTCGGATTGACATAAATCGATCAGGCGGTATCTCTCCCTTGTGGCAAATGCCCCAACCGTGCACAAGTACATTCCTTCTGTTTTTCTATTATTCTACTCACGTATTAGCTTGGTCAGGAAGTACAGAGTTACTGCAGTTGCATATTTAAATTGGGTATAGTCCATATTCTGGGGTGTTTTTTTGCTTTTTTTGTCACCAATTCCCGGGGGAGGTGCAAATTACCACCGGGGGAGGATTTTGGGCAAACGTGGGTTGCATTTTTGTCCATTTGGAATATCAATGGCCCCCTTTGATGGTATTGGGTCTTTTTCCCCTTCAAATTTTTATTTTATAATACTATGAAAGCGGCCGGTATTAGTTTCATTACATTAAATATGCCCCTTGCGATTGGTTATTTCATAGTTTGTCTCATTAGTTGATAAATTGGTTGTGGGTTCAAATATTGGAATAACTGTTATTATTTTTAAATTCTCATCCATGTTTTTGCATCTTTAATTAAAATTACCCATGCAAAGATATAAAACAGCTTTAATGTAGTTTTTAACATTCATGAAATGTTTTACACTCACACGACTAGCTCTCTGCACGTGCTATTTCACAAGACAAACTAATTTATTTTCATTTTGTCAATTTACCATGATATAAGCATTTAATATGACAACAGAACAGATTAAAGCTTATAGCGAAATACAGGAAATGAAAGCCATAGCATCAAATATCGTGCACTATGAACTATTCTGGAGGCAGTTAGGGTATTATGAAAGGTATAAGAATACATGTTTGTGGAAATGTCTGGAATCCTATCTCTTATATGCCAATTTTAAGATGAAGTGTACTTTAGGTCCCAGGAATTCATCAGCAGAAATAAATGGCCTCACTTTTAACTACTCTCTAAATGTAAAAGAGTGGTTTTCCACTCTTTCAAGGAGTTAAACGCAGGACAACACGTTTTTGAGTGGAAAAACACTCTAAAAGGAATGTATAAGGGGATTTTATATGACAATGTTCCACTCTATTGAGAGTGAAAAATAAATGTTCACACTCATTTTAGAGTGGACATTTTCCACTCTAAAACGGGTCGTCCTGCGTTTCTCTCCCTTCACTCCTTTTCGAGTGAATTTCCACTCTTTCCACTCGTTTTACATTTAGAGAGTATATGTTGCACTATATTCCGTCAAAGACTGTATGCATGGCTGTATGGGACCTGAAGTACACTGTTTTTGATTTTTGTCACGTTTTGACGAGGAATCATCAGTGACGATGGTTTCCTTGTGAAAACCCCTCTGGTCACCCCTAAAACATACTGGTATACAAATACAAGGCAAGGGCTAAATCTGAGTTCGAAAGATGAATTGCTAGCTTTAAAATGACACCGCATATTGGGGGGAGATCAGAGCAGAGAGCATGTAGTTTATCATCATAAAGGCCAATGCAGCGATGATTACTCAGCACATAAAAACAATGACATTTTGTCCAGACAAAAGAATGTTCATAAAATGTACATAAACATGCTATTTATGATATATATTCAAGCGTGGGGAAGGATATTAAGTTGCAATGTGTCAGTGTGGGCATGTGGGATTAGACATCATCATCCGTATGTTTAAGAACATTTAAAGTAAATGTCCACATAATAACAAAGTTCGCCTCCCTTCTTATGGAGTAAATCATTTAAACAAAGATGATGTCATTTACAGCAAACTCACATAATTTAATGCATCTTTCCTACCTCCCTCCCAATCTGCCCCCTCCCCCCCCCCCCCCCCCCCCCCACACTCAATCCACAAGCTCACCCCACTTTATCCATCCCATCATCCCAAAGGAATGACCAATTGGAATGTAAGTTTTATGAGGAATTATAACAACGTTCAGGCTTTGGATGCATAATGCTACATCAATAATTTGGATCAAATACTGAGGTTTAAATAAGGGATAGGGCGAAGAAATGCCCCCTTCATCGTAACTCAATGGTCTTATGATGCAAGTTTATAATGGGGTATATAAATATAATGCTGTTTGGGTTGAGTGTTTTGGATGCGCAATGCTATAATTTGGATCAAATAGTAGGGTTTTAATTCACACACAGATATTCAGGAAAACATTGTTAAAATAGATTGAAAAAGGGGTGATACATTGGATGTTTCCATTTTCTTAAATATAAATAATTGTTAATCTTGAGCATGCTGATATATAGAGGGGTGTTTAAGAGAAAGGCTTGTTGAAGGAGAGTTTGTAATTTAGTTTGGATAATGGAGAGAGGAAGGGGTGGGAAGGGTAACACAATGTAGCAACAGTATATGGAGAAAATAATGAAAGAAATTAAACTGCAATCGACGGCATTGGAAAACTTTTATGTATACATATGGAGCATAAAGATCAAATCAAACAAAAATGTGTGCAACAGCAACACAATAATTGAGAAAGCTGTGTAACCAAACATGACTAAAAAAAATGAAAAAAGCTGTAAAGCTTCACTCGCATCACACAGTTCCTCCAACTCCCCTCCCCATTATCAGATTGGATAGTTAGTCTATATCAACCAAATTGTCTTGAAATTTCTTTTGTTTTATGCATGCACATGGCATCCTTTAGAACAAAGAGCTTAGTTAGAAACCCCCTTGAAGATGGCAACTATTCCAAAACAGTTTTTTTTCTTCAGTTTTTTTAGTTTTTGCATTTCCCTCTGGATAATTTGTTCTATCTTTAATGTTTTATGTTTTCTATTTTGATCACTGATTTTACATTGCAACAAACAAAAAAACACCCCTAATGCTTTTTTCTCCACATCGTAACATCCAATTTTCCAAACGAGCCCAAATAACTTTCCGACTCACATTAACACTGCCTTTTAATTCGTCCAAGATCTGTAAAGTTATGAAAGTGGGTTAAAAGAAAGAGAAGGTATAATAGACGAAATCACAAGATGAATGATTGCACCGTATGAAAGAACGTTCACTGTTATAGTTCAGTCAGTTCAAAATTGGCGAAACTTGTTTACTGCAGCGAATAAATTCAGAAGAGCGTCGCGAGCAAAACGCTCGTATGGCGCAATGTCGCAGTGACACTGTATGCGTGACGCTTGCGTATACAAAAATCGCGCTTAAACGCTTGGATTACTTTTGCGCGCTGATAAATAAAAAATATATATATATATATTTCTCGCCAATTTGGAACTGATTGAACTATAGTGTGTGGAACAAGACCTTTGAGGGTAATAATAGCTGCCTTTATAACTCTATAGTCAGCATCAATTTTTGGCAACTGCAGGTCAAGTTGCAGAGTAACAGTGAACGGGCTATAAGGACTAGGCTAAAATAACAGAGGAGGAAAGGTAAAGGATGAAAGCCTGCTGACTAAACAAGAAGGACATGAAAAAGTACACAGTCATTTTTAGTAAGTTAGGTATATTTACACTCAAAGTTTCGAAATTTTTTAAATACAGTTTTGAGAAACTTTGATATGGTGACGTGCCCCTAGTCTTTGGACAACCATATCGGAGAAATTCATAAGAAATATCATTTAATTGTACAAAATTGTACCATTTCATGCAGTTATAATACAGATTAATTGACATCATTTTCACATATCATATATTATCATATCATGGCAACGTCACAGAAAAGGTTTGGGAAAATTAGTCGGGGTTGAATTAAAATCATTTTGGAAAGATAGATGAACAGTGTTTTTTCTTCTTTCTAACTGAATCTGACATTCCTTGTGTTCGTTGCTCAATAACAAAACATTATTTCACAACACTAGTCTACTTTAAACTGAAACATATTCCTTTTCATTTATATTATAGGTTAATATATACACTCATCCACAAGGGACATGTACGGGGGAAAAAAAACCACATATCACCGCAATAAGGAGTATATCATTATCAAACCAGGCTCTAGTTGACAACCTTTTTCATTGCGAACAGCTACATGTACTGCCCCCAATCTAAACGACATGTTTACCCTATCTATCCTTCACCGTATTCCAATTTGTATAATAACCCCCAGTGACCGGTTACCTGTTTTATAGCAAGTTGACTGCCTCGAGGAATGGGGCAAAGAAAGGAAGACATTGACAAACCCGCCCGTATATGACAAACCCGCCCCGTACATTGATAGCTAATTACAGGCACCTCAGTTAAATTTGCCAAATGATGAATTCCACTTGGCAATACCGATGCCAAACCCCACTCTAAGTAGCCCAATTGTGTGACATTTTTTTAAGCCAAAATGCTATATAAATGCCATTTTTATCCCAAAACATTGGTTCCTTGTTTCTCAAAGGCTCCTTATCTTAGCGAGTTCCTTCATCCCCCCTCCTCCCCCCCCCCCCCCCCCCCCCACTCCCAACGAAAGTACAGGTTAATTTCAAAATGTTAGACTACTTAAAGCGCTATAATATGCTACGGTTATTTGGGAAACAATTATGGCAACACTGGTGCTCACATCTCGATCACAGCATGTTTCAACACATCTATATAGATAATTATATAGGCCTATACACATGCATCTATGTAGTTCAACAGAAAGGTTGACAGAAAGGTGAGCCAGTCTTGACATTATCCGAGGCGGAGGTCCCGCCCACCTGCGACATCCACGCCCACCTGCGACATCCCCGCCCACCTGCGACATCCCCGCCCACCTGCGACATCCACGCCCACCTGCGACATCGAGTCAGGTTTTCAAATCAATGAAACTAAACTGTTATGTATGTAATGTTACAGTTGTCACAACATTTAATCTAATTAGCTTGTTTTTGAGGCATGATGCACCCCCACATGAGAGTATAATGCCTGGATTACATAAGATGTTACAGTTCCACAATATGTGGGGGTGGGGGGGGAGGGGGAGTACTCACATATATAAGGTATACAGGTATGCCACTCCCAAATGGATCTCTTTTTGCAAAAATAATCCCTAAACATGGGGTAGGGTTTGTGCCAGAAAACCTTAAACATGGGTCCCAAATCATGAAAAAACTCTGAATATGGAATCCAAATTGCAGAAGAAAAAAACAATCAGTCAAATCAGTCCTTTTATAGGTAAAAACACCTCTTACAGGGGGCCAGGATTTCATATTACCCCGTCAAAAATAATGTTAGTCCCCCCCCCCCCCCCCCCCCCCCCCTCCCCACTCCTCCGGGCCACAAACAGAACCGAATCTAGTTACAATCCAAACACATATTATTTGATAAATAAACCTTTGCTGTATTAATCTTTACTAATTTGTGCATGGGTGTAACGAAAGACTCTATCTAAACAACTGAAATGTGAAATCAATGATATTCGGTTTCAATTTGTGGGGATTTGCAGGTACAGGTAAATCAGCTCTTTTACAGCTGATAAGCTTTTTAATGATCTAATTACACAGCAAAGTGACAAAGCAATATTATGATGGATCAGGGGAAGATGAAACAAGATCCCGGACACGACACTATAAAATTGCTGCATCCAATACAAATGGGTTGATCTTCAGTAACTCTTTCAATTGCAAATCACAGTTGTTGTGCTTTGACAACTGAAGGGGGAAAAAAAGCAACCATGCACCATCATTATTCTCAATGAGATATCAAACTTAATTTTGGATGGCAAAAGACCATATATCTAATTATATATGGCAAATATCCTTCAATAGAATTACTAGTTACTTTCACTATTACCTTGGGGCGATACAAAAGCCACTTTTGGTTGATATCTACAACACAAATTAATGGAACACCCCATGGTATGGACTACTTCTAGTCTGGGGGGGGGGGGGGGGGGGGGTACTCGCCTAATACGGTATACGGAGATATTCCGCTTTAATGGGTTGCTTTTTTTTGCAAAAAATGCCTAAACATTAGGTATGATTTATGCTGGAAAATCCCTAATAATGGTGTCACTTTTTACAAATGGGGCTATTTTCGTGAACATTTAGGCTATTTTCGCGAACATTTGCGAAAATTGGGTCTATTTTCCCAATAATTTGCGAAAATTGGGTCTAAAATACCGATTTTTCCAAAATCACCCTTAGAAATGGGTAGGGGTTTTGAATCTCCAGCAGCACACCCCGACCAAACCAAATCCCCCGGGCCAAAGCTAAAGAAACTGTATGTAGTCACGCTCAGAAATATCCCCATGGAATACAAAGCTTCCAGATAACTGGTCCAAATTAAGGACGTTTTCATTTGTAAATGCGCTTGTAAACATACAATAAATAAAAATCCTCACAGAAAAAAAGAGCCTTTCAATGATAAATTCAGCTAGAAATGGGAACATATCAGAAACTCATTACGTGAAGTAGGTCTCCACAATTCCACACAACAGAGACCATACAATGATGCATCACAGATCCAGGGGTTCTGCAAGGTGGTTCAGCAACCAAAGCTGCCATGTAGCTTACTAATTGACAAATTGTTGATAAAAAACCAACGAGATAAATATAAGTAGAGCGCCCTGCTTGTCTAGAAAATGAAGTCAACAAAACCCCCAAAAATAATTTTATGAAACTTCATCGTTTTGCAAAATAAATCACATAAGTAGGTAAATGCATCTTCCATGCACATATTTTGGCCGAGAATCCCGTATCACGATTGACCGAAAAGGGTTAATTTCCAGTTATTTGAGTATTTTGAGTGCCGTCTGCTCGCAAAATTGTATATAAGTTGCCGTTCTATTTGCAAATCCACTAAATCCCCTAAATTTAGTCGATTCATTCATGAACCGTTGCTGCAATTGGTCGCAAACTGGCTTCACGCGACCAATTGCGGCAACGGGCCCCGAAATAATATTACTGATTTCAGAGAATTATATTGCTGTCTTTTGTTTAACACTGATATCTTATGTAGCTTAAACTAAGTAATTAAGATATCCAAAACAAAAGTTGATGACTATTTCTACATTTCTAATGTATAACTGATTGAATTCACTATGTTTTGAAAGATTTGGCGTTTCATCTGTAATTTTACACGATTTCGAGCGCGAGACTTAGGATTGCATTGTAAATGGGCTGGCAATGACCCTAGCTACAGTTGTCACTCTACCTATATCTATCTCGTTGTAAAAAACTCATAATTAACACTTTCCATGCGGCAGGCCGTCTGCAGACGACATTCCAAAATTTCACAAAATGTTTCAAAAATGTCAAAATTGTTGAATTTCATTACCATATTTGGAATCACCATGTGAAATGGATTGAAATAAGTACAAATTTGCCTAGTATTGGTTCAGTAAATCTTGAGATAGACTTTGAAAGTTGGAAAAGGTTTCTGAAAAATCTGTTTTGTATATAAGGTAACATAATAGCCTTTTTTAAGTATAACAACTGATAGCAAATGCATAGGTGTACAAACCAGGGCTGCACAAAGTTGCAATGAGAAGGAGATGCTCATGTAGCATAGATTCAACCTAAAAAAGAAGTAACCGTAGGCTTCTACTGTGTGGTTTAAAGGAAATCCTTGCCATGGAACTTTAGCGCTCAGATATGTAGCATTATACAGAACACATCCGTAGGTTACATTTTTTTTTAAAGTGCCACGTTAAGACAAAATCGGCTTTAGAAAGAAAACAAATCACCTGTATGGACGTTGCCATATTGATCGAAGCTATGACGAAACAGTTCCAAGATTTCTACATCTCAGTTTCATGTATTGTTATTTCCGATTTATGTATTTAATTCCTGCATGATTACGTGCAGCGACCTGCTGCTGATGAGGCAGTTTTAGTAACGATGACGTCACAATATTGGGTATGGCTATACCATCAGCACTTTCGACACAGACAACCGGGCGATTGAACATTATAGTTCGGTGTTCAATTAGACTGGTCAATATACATTAGATGATTATTTTCCTACCATATAATGCTTGGTCTTATGAATAGCACTGTTCTAAGTGTACAAGAAGCAGCCATTATTATAAAATAGAGGTCCTTGCACTACGTCATAACCATCAAGAAGAAAACAAAAACTTTCATACAACTGCACCCTCACTCAAATTAGGACTCTGGCTAATCACCGGTATGGTTGGGAAAGAAATTGCCACTGTATATACTGTAAATGTGGAAATTTTCACGCTACATTAATTTTTCACGCATTTTGCTCTCCAAGCAGCTACAGCGAAAATAAAAATACACAAACATATTTATTTTGTGTATAAGTCTATGTAATGAACTTTCAAATCGCAAATTTAGAAACAAGCAAAATGACTGAAAGTCGGCAAAAGCGCGAAAAATTAACCGCGCAAAAATTACCACTTTTACAGTACTAACGATACTCGGAGGTATTTTTGTTACTTGCAAACCGAATCACGATGTTCTCTAACACAATGTTTATAAGCCTATAACTCATTACAAGTATTGCAAGTTTGTCTCGATAGAAAGAAGCACAATACTAGAATTCCCTGTCACTCGTCCTAACCCCGCCTTTTATCACAACCAATCGCTCAGTTATCAACAGCCACAGAGAAGCAGGGATTGTGGACGACAAGAGGTTTTTCTATAAAAACACAAATTGGTTTCGGGCGGTGGTTTTAGCTTGGAGATATTTTTCAGTTAACTATCGCTCATCCTGAATGCCCCTCCGCAAAAACCGGTTGTATCTTAATACCGACGTACACAGATCCATGTTATGATTGGCTAACTATAACAAAAACATTGACGAAGTTCCGGTAATGTGAAACGCAAGGAGAGGTTGCGTCAATTTGACCCAGAGTATCAGTCAATGCTGGATAGAGTCTCAGACAGACTTGCCTAACAAATGTTTTCCTTTCAACAAATTATATAACCCTAGTTAGTGAAAAAGGGCTTTGACACGATGAATGTAGTATTACAATTCCCTATATTTTGCTATAAAGGGCTTCAGTTCACTACATTTAATCCCTGTAAGTATCATTCCAAGTTTATGAAATTAAACACTTTTATAAACAATCTCATTTGCAAAACAATATTGTTTATTTTTTGTAACAATTGTTATTTCTAAGAGTAAGAGTTGAAGTTTTCATAGGCATATGTTTGTGCTCGATCGAATTGAGCCAATCAATGAATTCTGTGTACTATTTACATTCACTCTTTAAAAAGAGGGATCAAATTGACAGCTTCAAATACGCACACAACCTGAAAACATTGTCAAAATCCCGAGTGCTCAGTGGTCATTACAAGAGTGGTATCAGGCATGTCCAAAAAATCACGTAATTAGGGTACTTTTTCAAGTTGGGCCACGTTATAACGTACGTAACGGGAATAGCTAGGGTATCAAAACAAGCAAAAATAAGAAAACGGGTATACTTTTCACATAATTTGCTTATGTATTTAGGGTCCTTATAATGAGTATTATAAATGGTATCCGTCGCATGTGATCTGATAAATCAGCTGGCCATTTGTTTCATAATACTTTAGCTTGGGATGGAAAAAAGGCTTGAAATTTGTCATACTCGGTAAGTGGTTTAAACTATACAAATTACCTGCTTAGGGTATCAACATATTTTGACTACTTGTTTAGGGTATCAACATATTTTACTACTTGTTTAGGGTATCAACATATTTTGACTACTTGTTTATGGTATCAAAATATTTTGACTACTTGTTTAGGGTATCAAAATATTTTGACTACTTGTTTAGGGTATCAACATATTTTAACTACTTGTTTAGGTATTGGTAATACCGATATTACTTGCTTAGGTAGTAAAATACTGTGGCATACTTGTTAAGGGGGTGCTTTTCACATTAACGCATTTACTTATTTAGGGTACTTTTTGAGAGTCCTTGGACATGCCTGATACCCCCTTGTAATGACCACTGAGCACCCCGGGTCAAATATGACCACTATAGAATTCTGACCCTGTATGTTAGGCTGTGTGCATAATGTGACCCTGTTGTTTTAAGAGTTGTAGACCTACATTTACACATAAGAAACATAATATTTGCAGATTTGAATTCTGCAATAAGTATTAAATATAACTTTAAAATCTCTATGGTTTACATCATCAACTGAATTGTTAAATATGATATCAGAAGACATATCATTACTTAACATTCCCAGCCACAGTCTTAGTGCCCCTTTCAACCACTAATGGAAAACATCTCATAACCAACAACAGAAATTTGACAGCCCAGTGGTAATCTGAACAAATTGATAATAAGGAAGAAAAAAAGAAAAGTTGATTTCCCCTTTGCAACCGACCCTAAAATCTGAATATGTAATGTCGCTTTTTTTCTATTTCTTTCGTAATTTTTTCTTTTTCTTTTTTAAAATATTTTTTGTAATAAAAAAGAAGAAGATTTATTGTTTTTCTAAATTATTTTAAATATTATATACTAGTTATGATTAATATCGAATTGTGTTCTGTTTATGTTTAGCTACAACTTATTAACGCATAAAATTGGCAATTACTCACTTATATGTTAAATATTGAAATTTATAGTTTTAGGAAAGAAGAAAGATGCACGTTCATCATTCTTTGAAAGCTGTATTCTTATATAATATCTAAATGTTTACCTAAAAAATTGACCAACCGACCCTTTTAATGGCTAATAGTGACATCTCAAATAGGCGGTCTGTTAATACTGTTAGCACGTAGATGAGTAAACATCGTAAGTCATGATATCAACTTGATATCCATAAAACTTGGAAGGCAACAGAATATAGAGATTTTGTGTTCTAAAGTATTAACAACCTCCCCCTTCCACCCCCCCCCCCCTCCCCTAGGTTACAGATGACCTAAATATCATCACAAAAACATGAAAAGTAAGTCAAAACTGTTTTTAAAGTAACCTCAACAGCAAAACCTAAACATCCCCGGCACTGTTACCACCTATACATCAAAACAACATGAAAATGTCAACTTTGACAGATGCAAATGAACGAACGAACGAACGAAGGCAATCACTAGAAAGCTTTAAGCCCAGATTACAATTTTCTGATATGCGTTCAAGTAGCTTTCAAGATAAGTATTATGGACGGATGAGTTATTTTTATGATTGCAAGAACGTCTGTTTAATCTCACAGAAAAATCTCAAGCTGCACTCTTAGAAAAAAAGGTTCTTGGTTGTTTTTGTATGTCAAACCCTCAGTCGAAAAAATGCTATCAATTTGAAGGTTCTAGAAAGAGAACCAAAACAAGGTCTGCTAAAAAAATGGCCGAGATGCCAAAGTAGAATAAAGCACACCTAGATAGGGGTGGATGCTCATATTATTGACTGTAGAGGGCGCCTTTTGTTTGAAAATTTGGTTGCAAAATAATTCGGCTGGGATGTGTTCACCAATGTCTAAATAACCACATAAAAAGCATCTGGACATCATGAAAGTAAAGCTTATTTAAGCTAAAATGTGTTTTGAAATTTGCACGACTTGACCAGTATATTGTCGGGCTGGGTGCTTACGCGCGCGGCACACAGAGGACTCAAGAGCCAACCGGCAGTCTTCTCAACTTTCCTGGTGGCCTTAAACTTGACTCAAAACAAATCAAAAGTCAATACAAAAATCTGTCCCCCTTTCAAATGACTTTTGATGCTTCATTAACGGTGCAAAATTAACTTGTTTTTGGTAAAATCAGCTAAATGTGCACATGATTCATTCACCGCTTACAACCGACCGGTCGGCATTCTTTCTAGAACCAATTTAGGTTCTAAATACCAAGAAAGAACCTACAAGTTCCACATACAGGACGGTTCAAAAACCGTCTTAGTTTCTACTTGGAACCCTTTTTTCTAAGAGTGTAGGAAAGTTTTATCCAGGCGCCCTTGCTCCACTGCCAATCAAATCTATGTAGAAAAAACGTTCCTGAGGATGATGACAAGACAAAAAACTTTTTTTTTAATGCACCTCAATCTTGCATTAATTGTACTATTCAAAATTCACTCATTTCAGATATAGACACAATTAGAAAACCACCAAATTTATGACACCTTTTACAAAAAGAGCAATATTTTGTTTTTCAACGAATAACCCCAACACCACTACACATTATACAAAATCATACTGCCAGCAGCGCCAGGTCTATCCCATGCCCCCCCCCCCCCCCCCCCCCCACCCCCCACACACCACCCCCTTGGGTATAGATAGTCATCGAACATTTAGCGCTTGAGTCCCACATCTGCCAATTCGGCGAGTCCATTGCCCGGGGATCGGATTTGGTTTGGTCGGGGGTGTGCCGCTGGAGATTCAAAACCCCTACCCATTTCTAAGGGTGATTTTGGAAAAATCGGTACCTGCATTTTTAGGGGTTTTGCTTCATTTTAGACCACATTTTTGCACATTTTTGCACATTTTCACGAAAATAGACCTAATTTTGGCAAATTTTCGCGAAAATAGACAAACAGGACCCATGTCTAAGGATGTCTCATGAAAAAACGACCCACTGGAGTGGCACGTGAGTATGCCTTACATACGGGTCCATTGCCACTGCAAGACCGTGGGAGTTAGGGTTAAGGACAAATATTTGACTTCCCTCCATTGAGGAACAAACACATGGCTTCCCCCCTCCCCTCTTCAGCCATTAAGAAGTCCTCCCCCCAACATTGACATTAAGAAGGCTGGCTACTTCCCTGATTTCAGCAATCCCATTTCTTATCTCATGTTACCAATGCAATATTTTTGAAAAAGTAATTACTTGTAATAAATTTGAGCAAATATTGAATGTAACAGATGCATAGATGAATTCGGGATTCAAGTTTACCACCATCATCTATGTGCAGTTTAAATGGAAGCCCAGCAGCAAAAAACTTCATGGAAACCAGCTCTGTTGGCTGTATTCCGTATACATTTTACCTGGTTATCCGCAACACATATGCCGTTTAAATTGATTTTCATTACATGTTTTGTATAGAGCAGATCCCAGGGGAAGCAGAAAAGTAATACTGTAAAGTTAAAACGTTTGTGTGTGTAAATTTTCGCGCTTCGCACATTTTGAACAAGTTTGCTTGATTTTATTTTCGCGATTTTGAGCTTCCTTACATAGACATATAAAAGGAATATATTCATGCATTTTTATTTTCGCACTTGCTGATCTTAGCGTAAAAAGCGTGAAAATAAATGTAGCACGTAAAATTTCCACTTTTACAGTATCTTAAAACAACTTCCGAGAATATATATTTCTATAAATTAAAGGCATATCATGCATTTTATCCATGGAACGCCCTTATCTTTGAGTTTCTCCTCTAAATACGCTCCCTAATTACTTCAAAAGCATTGTTTGAATGGGTTCAGGTTAACCCAGACAACTTATTTTCCGAGTTTTTTTGGTTTCGTAAATAGACTTCCTTGGTTTGACACCATGTTTAAACACCATTTACAGTGTTTCCGGGTACGATCGCAACTGTACACAAGTGTACACAATAGTACAATGATGAAAATCAAAAAGATATGTTGAAAATTCCTTAAATAATTGGAAGGCAGATTTCTATGTGATTTAGTTAATTTTGAGATTTCTCTACGGAAAATACAGTCAAGATCGATTTATGATTCCAGGAATGTATTTCCTGATATTGAAACTTCATTGTAAGTGCATGATTAAAAAAAAATATGTGTAAAAGTTTGAAAAAAGGTCACATAATATTGCTTTAACTTAAATCTGCAAAGAGATGAGTCTCTACACACCTGTATTACATATTTATTTAATCTTATAGATATATAGCGAAGTCTTTGAATAAGAAAGAAAAACTGATACGTGCCTTAGGTGATTTTCACAAAAAGTAGTGAAATGTTGACATAATGAAATCGCCTAGTGTTTCTTAATGCATTCTGCTTAAAAAACATAAATTCACCTTTTAATGATAAGGGGCCGTCCAAAATTATCGCCATTTTCACATACGTACAGAGCGTTTACCTCCCTCCCCCTCGCAATACGTAAGCAATAAATGGCGAACATTTCATGGCTTGATAAAAAAATGCCCGCCTCTCAAGATCGCCATTTAAGTTATGTACGCTTAGGGTATATTTTTACCCTCTCCCCCCTGTTACGTACGCTTTGTACATCTTACTATAAATCTGGAAACGGTGTATGTTTGTGTGTGTGTTTGTTATCCTTATTTCTCCGTTAGTTGTGATCAAAGTGGCGTATAATTTGCATGAAAGATAGAGGAAATAACGGGAAGGGTGTTAAAGTTTATTTCAGTGAAATTGGTTAATAATTCACTCCAAAAACAGCAAAAAACCTCTCAGATTTGGCTCATAAATGCCACTAGAATTGAACAACATTGTGCGTTGCGCGTACTACCGCGTAATCATACCGTGGTAACGCGTCGCGTGCATGTTTGCGCAAGGGCTCGCGTGCATGTTTGCGCAAGGGCTCACTGCCGCGGCACACGCACCCCTACACATGGCACAGAAGCCATACGGGAAATGGTTATAGGCCTGCTGGTAGGGTATTTGGTGTCATGTTTGGGGGGGGGGGGGGGGGGGTAATGAAGCACCCTGATTTCTTTACTTTAAGTTGGCATGCCATACAATCTAAGGGACTGAGGGTTAATGAAGTAGCCACGGGAAATGGTTTAGGGAGGGTTGTGATTATTATAAATCAACCTGGTTTGGGTGTGTGTATAGGGGGAGGGGGTAAAACCACGGGATATGTTTTAGGATAGGGTTAAGAGTTAATGAAGTAGCCGCGGGAAATGGTTAGGAGGGTTATGATTATAAATCCACCTGGTTGGTGTAGTTGCAGGGGGGGGGGGGGCGGTTGTATGGTTTATGTGGTTTTAAAAGTACAGAGGGTTAACTTGATGCGGTTTGAGAGGTACGTGTAGGGGTTAATAAAGTTGCCACGGTTAATGTTTTAGGAGGGATATGGTTATAAATCAACCTGATTGGGGGAGGGGGTGGGTTGTAGGGGGTTTATAATGCCTTTAGGAGGGATATGGTTATAAATCAACCTGGTTTTTTTTTGGGGGGGGGGGGTTGTAGGGGTTTATGTGGTTTCAGAGGTAGGTAATGTGGCATAACCATCTAGCGGGGACTCGAGCGTAGCGGGGACCCGGGCGTAGCGAGGGTACGCCGCTAGTATCTATAAATGGCGAAAATTATGGACGACCCTTTAGTTATCACCATTGCCCATTTCTATTATTTGAGTTAGTGTGAACATATTCACGGTTCACCTCTCCCCTCTCCCTTGAAATAATCAAGTTCTTTTCCCTACATATTAATAAATACAGCCCACATCTCTTCCATCCATCTCATCAAACCTGCCTGCCTGCCTACACATTACCTGCTGTGAATACACCCCCAAATTAATCTACTGACATTTGATTTTACTTGCTGCCGAGTATGTGCGTAGGTACACACATAGCGTTAATCAAGATCCTGGATGCAAACAACTGACTGGCTGGCTGGCTGGCAGCCCGGGGGGTTACTCGCCTAAGACGGTATATGGGGGTGTGCCGCTCTAATGGGTAGCTTTTTGGGCACACAATCCCTAAACATGGGGTATGGTTTTGTGCTGAAAATCCCTAATAATGGGGTAACTTTTTACAAATGGGTCTAATTTCGCGAAATGTTTGTCTATTTTCGCGAAAATTTGCAAAAAATAGGTCTATTTTGCCTATAAAATTTGGTCTAAAATGAAGCAAAACCCCTAAATATGGGTACTAATTTTTCCAAAATCACCCCTAAAAATGGGTATGGGTTTTGAATCTCCAGCGGCACACCCCCGACCAAACCAAATCCGAGTACCCCCCCCCCCCCCCCCCCCCCGCTCCTGTCTCTCCATTCGATGAAAAGCACGGGGGCTGGATTTAACCCCTGACATTTTACGTCCCGGTGTAACATGATGTTACAATGTAGCACTACACCATTATTACAAGCCGCGATTAGCCTTCTGGTATGCCGATTAAATTCTTTTGGAAAAACCATCCACCTCATCGGAACTCCTCCACCACGTGACCTGCCGAAGTAGCTCTCGATTAAAAGGTAAAGAAAGGTGCAGCCGTAGCCCAACCAACCAGGGCCTGCGGCTCTGTGTACATAACTTTGCTGACGCCCGCAAGAAACCCCTATAGGTAATTAAAGAGACCTCAAAGATCACTTATTCTGACTACCCACGTTGCTATATACATCGCCGAGTGGTATTACAAATTGGTCGCTTTTTGTGAGCTGCAAAACGTTCGGTGGATTAAGAGTCATTTTTACAATCAAAACAAGGCCTTACAACCCGGTGGGGTGGGGGGGGGGGGGTACTTTCGTCAAAATCGTACGTGGATGTGCCTGTCGGACTATTTATGCCAATTGGGCGCTTTGGTCTGTGATGAAAACCACCCCATCTATACACCATTTTTTTGCGAAAAAGCACCCCAAAAGGCAGGCACATATACGTAAACCATATCAACGTGAGACCCCCCTCCCTGGGCTTACAACTACCACCAATAAGCAACATGAATTGGCAATACATAGTCTGTCTGTGTATTAAAGAGCAGATAAGTCATTGATGAACTTGGACATTAATCATACATGGTAAATGCCACCTCAATCAGTGTAGTGTTTGTACAGGGTGTTTCAAAAGTTTACCAATTCGACAGCCATTCCACCCTGTGCTATATCAACTAAGATGTCTTTTGCTGTGTTTTCATTAAATATTGACAAATATGAAAATAAAATCACTGAAACATGTTAAGCATTTCTAAAAAATAGTTTCAAAATGATGTGCAACATTGGAGATACATGTATTTTACTTTAAAATAAAGTGAGCACCGACAAAAAAATAAAAAGATAATGCACACACGCGACCAATAATAAATACTAATAGACTCACTCATTTAGACAGCTGACATACCAGTAATTATCTATGAAAGATTTGGTAGATTTGGTTGATCAAGAGTACTTTTACAACCAAAACAAGCCTTACAAAGAAAATCATTGCCATAACTTAGCATTACATTAGATGGTCATGTAAATTCACTTTCCACATGGCTATATTAGTTTACTATACAAAACAGAAAATGTATAGATAAATGGGAAAGCAAGTTAGAAATATCCTATAGTTTGAAAAAATGGTCGTTTATTTTTCTCATACCATTCAAATGTACCGTTGATACAAAATTAAGATGGTTCCAATTTCACCTGACTCATAGCATTTTAGGAGTTTTTGGAAAAAATAGGGTGGAAAGACCCAAATGTATGCACATTCTATAAACAGAATAAACCATCCTTCACCTATTTTGTGAATGCTCGACCATATTAAAACTATGGGAAAATGTTATAAAATGGATTAAGGGAAAGACAAATTAATATAAAACATCATTATGGATAGACAGATTCAACTGTTTGGGCTAGCCAACCATAACATGCGTGCCTTAAATGTTATTTTTCTACTGTGTCACTTTTAAATATGGCCACACGTTCGAAGCTTGTCTCCTTTCGTGTTACACACAGACTTTGGATTTATCAGCTTTCAAGGTCTATCTCAAGAATTACTGAACCAATACTAGGAATGTTTATACTTATTTCAATGCATTTCTCATGGAGATTCCAAAAATAGTAATGAAATTCAATAATCTTTTCAACTTTGAAACATTTTTTGAATTTGGTTAATGTCGTCTGCAGACACCTGCCACATGGAAAGCGTTAAAAACCCTCCATATAATTCTACCTCATTTCTGCAATTTGGTACTTACACCACCTTGCCTCCTACATACGGAGGCAGCCATGCACTAACTACAGCAGCATTCACCCCCGTCAACCCAGGTCCCGCTCATCAATGTCACCGCGCGTATTATGGTCTGCACGCATAAATGCACCGACGCCCAGGGTTGTCGGATCAATTCTTTCAAAAGAGACAACATCCTCCTCCCACTGTCTAGCGGGATTGTTTACCGCATCAGAAAAGCTTGTTGTATAATATGTTGTTGTTTTATGTCTTTTTATTGTTCGCAGAGGCAGTAAAAGTGGTTATGCAAGAGCTCGGCCAAATCATAATAATTCTATGTGCTCTTGTGCGAAAAATGTTGTGTCCTTTTACATTCGAAGTGCACAATTAACAAACATATTTGTGCACAATTAACAAACATATATGTGCCCATTTACTTTAGTGTAAACATGATTAACTAAAAAAAGTGAAAATTAATTCAGAGTAAAAATGTGCATGTAATTTTTTACGGGATGCTTTTCCGTGCCCAGGCACTACAAATTTACCTTCCGTCGTCCTATTCCTAGAAATGTATGTGCCTGACGAGAAAGTATTTGTGTGCTGAACATGTGCATTCTATTGGTTGGTAATCCAGGTTCGCTATATCTTCCAATCTGCTATCACATCACCCAGAAATTCACTATGGTCACATTACCCAGAATTCACTACCATTACATTACCCAGAATTCACTCCCATTACATTACCCAGAATTTCACTGCCATTACATTACCCAGAATTCACTGTCATCACATCATCCAGAATTCACTATGGTTGCATTACCCAGAATTCACTACCATTACATTACCCAGAATTCACTACCATCACATTGCCCACAATTCACTGGTTATAGGTCCCTATGCAGGATCCATTCTGCAGAACATTTCAATTCTCCCACCCTTATAATAAGACGGTGTAATTTTGATCTGACATTAAGAATACTCTTTCCTTTTGGTTTCCCCTTCCTTTAAAAAAAATTCATAATTGTTCAGAACACCCCACCACCACCATGACAACCATAACATCATCAGCAGAAGACTTTTCACCTTTAACAACCTTTCATCAGCAACATGAAATGCCACCATAACCCTAAACCTATGTCACCCATTGAACAAATCATGTACTATATATATCTGTCAATCAATCATTGGTTCAATCCAACACCAAGTTGCGTCAACTCTTTACTGTATTACGTACGCGTGCACTATAAGTCGTTTGGCAACAGATACATCTCTATGGCATGGTTAAAGGGGAAAATGGAGCAAATTTCTTTTTTCCTGAAGTATGTACTATAGTTATGGACTCATCAACTGCATCTGATGGTTGAAGGGAGACAGGCCCTTAGCAAGGACTGGGGGAAAATAGCACCCACCCTCCTATATCTCCGAAGTAATATGAAACGTGTAGGATTGTGTAATTTCTACACTTTGGGCAATGGAATGCCATTTTTGGTCGCTGTTGATTGATTTTTTAAAAATGAGTGGAAAAACGTATTCTTCTTTAAGACTCTCTATAAAAAAATATTGTAAATTATTACAAAATCATTGTGAAATTACAAAACAAAACATTCTTCCCCATCCGAAACATCTAATAAATGAATTGCCGCACTAGCTGACATTCACTTGGCTGCTTGCCTGCTCGCTCGTAATACAAAATAATGTCAATGGTCTCGCGTTACATCGTAGTCTAAAGGTGTACCGCACAGTCAATAAAAAACGCAGAGGTTAAAGGCCGTACGTGATTACGCACAATGGGGGAAATCCTAGAGCTGAGGATGTGATATCTATGTGATGCGATGACGTAATAAGAGGTCACATGGTGCAAGTACAGGTAGCGTGCCTACGTCATGTCGAGTCAACGGCGCTATACCATGAACATATATAATCTATCAAGGAACAGAATTAGCAAACTTGAAGGTTAAATAAATGTCACACTAAAGAAAACTTATAGTAGTTAGTACAAGTAATAGCTATTATATCTTAGTGACGGATTCTTCAAAAATATATGCTAGCTTACGATACAATGGTTTCACTATACCATCATTCATTTGTTTGCACTCTCCCACTGTAAAATAATTGCGTATTGTTTAAATCTGCCTGAACACTTTCCACACGGCAGGCGTCTGCAAACGAAATTCCAAAATTTAACAGAATGTTTCAAACATGTCAGAATTATTGAATTTCATTACCATATTTAGAATCACCATGAGAAATGCAGCATTGAAATAAGTACAAACTTGCCTAGTATTGGTTCAGTAATCCTTGAGATAGACTCAAAATTGGTTTCTGAAAAATCTGTTTTGTAAATGCCTACATCAATTTTGAGGTAAGTGCCCCTCCAACCTACCCTACCTAACCTAACCTGGATCTCTTTTGGTCATAAGATGCTATCAAACAAAAACATCCCTACCTATACAGGGTGAGTCAGAAAGAATGGGCACCTTTTATTTGCAAAGAGATTGCTAAAAATCTCAGGCAAGTATGATCAAATGTTATAATAGTCAAGTTAGAAAGAAAATTTAATTAGCTTCAATTCAAAATTCAAATTTTCCAAATCAGTCATTGCGTTATAAAGAGAAAAAATTGAGTCCATCAACAGGATTGCAATCATTCACAATCACAGTATTTTTTGTGCAATAAGGTTTTTTCACGCAATTAGTATAAAACGCGCAGCAATTGAATAGAATGAAGAGGGGTGTGATCTTTGTCATCCTGTGGATTGGGTTTGAAAAAGAGGGCTCTACTCAAAATATTGTAAAATGTTAACACAATGATCAATTAATTTCTTTTTTAAATAGTAGCAAAATATATTATCTTTCAAACACTGTTATTGATTTTGAATTTATACAGGCCTGGATTCTTTTAACACTTTTTACCAAAAAGTGCCGGTATTCAATCTGTTTATTTATGTTCCAGTTTTCATATAAAAGATAATACATTATGCCAAAGAAAGTATAATGATAGTAAATCACGTTTTCAATATACATTTCTTTGGCAGCGAGGCATAATACTGTTGAATATACCATCTCCTCCTGTACCAACCCACAGTCATGATTTATTTACCAGGCCACGGGCTCTGTCATATGCAATTTCAAGTTTGTCGTGAATTTGAGAGACGCTTCTTATCATGCCCCACTATGATATGAAACCACTGTTTTAAACTAGCCTGTTGTGACACTTTACATGATGTATGTGCCTCTTAAGGTGTAATAACGTCCTTGCCACTACGCTCTATGTAATAGGTATCATATTTGATCAAAATGTGTTTATAAGCTCCAATATCTATGGTGAGATCAACATATAGCCAGCCTATAGCTCCTATATCTACCATGAGATCAACCTATATCTATCGTGAATTCAACATCTATATAAACGCAAATCTCTATTATAGTCAACACTTACACTAACATTAATCCCTAGCGACTAAAACAGGCATCACTAGTGAATTCTAACACGTGAACACTTATCTCAAGTGAATTTAATGTACATTACCATCGATCTCTAGTAGATTTAACATCTGTACTATTAACACATCTATTTCTCTAAAACAATTTAACATTTATATCAATGCTCATCTTTGAAGAATTCAACACTTGTATAAACACTCATCTATAACATCTATAATGAATTCAAGGTATTTATATAACCATTTCTGGTTAATTAACATGTACTTATATACCCAAACGAACACCCAGCTTTAATGAATTCAACATATACAAAACGCCCATTTCTGGTGAAATTCATGTGTGCAATAAAATTTAAAAAACAGTATGTAGGGGTGAATTTAAGTATGACTTATAGCACGAGGCAGCCGAGTGCTATAAGGAATTAATAGCACTCCGACACCCCTGCAACTCAGACACTTCAATACAAGTATACACACCACTTTCACAGTAGGACACCTCTAACCAACACTGATAAAGATAAATAATCATCTACTCAACACACACCCACCAAGTTGGGTAAGAATTACAGAATGTATATAAACACCCATCTGCATAGAGTTAAATATGTACTCTCTTAATGTCAAAGAGTGAAAAACCACTCTGAATTTCGGAGTGATTTTGAGTTAACTCTAATCGAGTGGATTTTAGCTCTAAAAGAGTGAAAAACAGTTCACATATTTCACTCGCGGTTTTGAGTGTGCTCACTCGCTTGTCGAGTGGCTCAAAATCTCACTCTTTTCAGAGTGCACTATTAGCCAATCAGGAACGCCGAAAATCGGCCGATAATTTTCGCGCTGTTAACAAGATGGCAGACGAAATGCAGATGAGTGTAAGCGAGTGGCTTGAAAAAACCGGATTTAATGAAGAAATAATCGAAATATTTCATGGTGAGTACATTGTATGTGTAGGTCATAATTCATAGCATTTACAGACCAAGGCTGGAGAAGCGTAAAATGTGACTTACTATGATACTATTAGTTTTATTACTGGGTAACTTATTCCGAAACTTATGACATGTGATAGTCTGCGCCTAGCACGATACATTCATGCCCTTGACATTTTTACTGCGTGAGTGTTGATGGCGGCGGTCATCGTCATGTCAGCGGTTTCGTTGCGCATCTGTAACGGTTTTACTGCATTGGTTACAGATATTTAAAGCATGTATTAATGTTCTATGTTTTCTTACCTTCAATTTGAGGGGATTCTTTCTATGTAAAAACGTATTAAAATGGGCAGAAATCCAATTGTAATAAAAGCCTTCTTATATCGCAAACCGGGATTGCAAATTCCGCCGATCGGGGGATTTACATAATGACATCACGGCTTACATGGATTACTGCCGATTCTAGCAGTATGACGCTCACATAGGCCTACTCTAAAACAGAGCAGCCTGCCTGTTAAACGACCAAATGATATTGAACTGCTGACTGTGAGTGTGAGGAGTATGTAAGGCCACGATTAACGTGTAGGGCCTACACACATGCACATATTTAAGCTTTACCACGTTACCACACAGTCTGTCGCTGTCACACTGAGCTGGCCGTCTGCATATGCATGTATGTATTGTGAACGGCAAACCCGGTGTTGTCACCCTGTATACCAAGGCGCAATGCATGATCGTTCTAGAAATTTAAAATGACCCCTATTTCGCAGGATTTCAAGGACATATTTAGGCAATTTTACCCCCTATTTCACAGAAAAACAAGGACAATTTGTTGTTTTAAAATACCCCTATTTTTACCATTTCAAGGACACTTTTACAATTATACCCCTATTTCGTGCAAAAAAACAAGGACATTACTGTCATTAGGCCCTAGGCCTATAACAAAATTGTTTTTTCAGCATTCTAAAAATGGTGAAAAGATAGAATTTTACGGTGCTAACATTGCCGTGGGCACTTGAAATATACCCAATTTTTTTAAATCGCGGACACTGCTTAAAAACACCCCCTTTTAAAAATTTCGCGGACATTGACAAGCTTGGAAAAATACCCCTTTTCCGCGATTTTTAGAACGATCATGCGTACACCTAGTCAATGTTGAGTGACAACACCGGGACGGCAAAACATGACTGAATTATTGAACGGCAGAGTGGCCCCCGTCAGGCAAAATTGGGCAGAAAATCGGGAAGAAAAGGGGCAAAATCAGGATGAACATTTTTCATGTAAAATCCCACTATATTTCCCCCCGATATGCATCGCAAAGTGATTTTGAGTTGTTATAAGTTTGGTCAGTTTAGAAGAGCAAACCGCACCCATATTTTATATAAAAAAGCGTTCGGTATGGAAATATCAGCTATTTGAGCATTTTTTAAACAAAAAATGTGTGTTTTCGCTCATTTTTCAAGTAAAATTCCTTATTTTGTCCCCAATATGCAACGCGAGTCAATTTTGAGTTGCGTATAGGATCGGTCAGTTAAAACAAACACACCGCACTCATATTTACGTCAGAAAAGTGTTTTGCATCAAAGTATTGGCTAATTAAGTATATTTAGGCCCAGCTATGCTAAGTCAAGAGCCAAAGAAAACAAATATGTGATTTTGCCATTTTTTCATGTAAAATCCCACTATATTTCCCCCGATATGCATCGCAAAGTGATTTTGAGTTGCGTATAAGTTTGGTCAGTTAAGACGAACAAACCGCACCCATATTTATATCAAAAAAGTGTTCGGTATGAAAATATCAGCTGTTTAGGCCACATAAAAAAAAAAGTTGTTTCACGTCCCCGCCCGCATCACGTTTGGGTGCCGCATCACTTTTTTTTACTTTTTTTATTTTATGAAAATGCTGATATTGCATTAGAAATAAGCTAAAACGTTCTAAAAATCGAGATGCCACTTTCCTTTTTAAATGATTTTTTTTATTTCGATGTTTACGTCGCTTTTACAGACTCGCTACTGCACACTTCCGGTTCGCAAGATTGGAGCGGTAGCTTGTGCAACCGTTCTACATCTACAAAGGGTAAATCTGGAGGCTCACTCGCTCAAAAAAACAAAAAAAAACACCTCCCTCCCGCATCAAATTTTGAAAAACCTCCGGACGTGAAACAACTTCTTTATTTCATGTGGCCTTAAGCATTTTTTAAACAAAAATGAGTTTTAGCGTTCGCTCCTTTTTGAAGTAAAGTTCCCTATTTTGTCCCCAATATGCAACGCGAGTCAATTTTGAGTTACGTATAGGATCGGTCAATTAAGACAAACAGACCGCACTCATATTTACGTCAAAAAAGTGTTTGGCATGAAAATATTGGTTAATTAAGTATTTTTAGGCCCAGGTAGGCTAAGTAAAGAAATAAGTGATTTTGCCATTGTTTCATGTAAAATCCTATATTTTCCCCGATATGCATCGCAAAGTGATATTGAGTTGCATATGAGTTTTTTCAGTTATGACGAACAAACCGCACCCATATTTATATCAAATAGGTGTTCAGTATGGAAATATTGTAACGAAGGTATAAGTACGCTGGTGTTATTAACCTGACGGGGAAGTCCTCTTTTGGTCTATACACTAGCGCGCTTGTCTGACAGCATGATACCACGGGTTCGAGTCCCAGGTGCGGCTCGACAGGACCGAGAAAAGACGCTGGTATTCCTCGTACAAGACCATCGGTCCGTGAAAATATCAGCTATTTGAGCATTTTTTAAAACAAAAATTATTGTAAAATTCCCTATTTTGTCCCCAGTATGCAACGCGAGTCAATTTTGAGTTACGTATAGGATCGGTTAGTTAAGACAAACAGACCGCACATGGTCGTATGTCAAAAGTTGGTGTTAAAAAATCAGGGGCTAGATTTCGCACCTTCATGGGAGAATCATTTTTGATTCTCTCAAAGTAACTTTGCGAGAATCAAAGAATTAACTGATTCTCACCCAAATTGAGCATTCTGATTCTCACCAAGAGTGTTTACGAGAATCATGGTAAAATTCAGAGTGAGGGACTATCACAGTAAAAAAAGGTTGTCTGTTGACATTTTTCAAATAAAAATAACCAGAAGAAAATTCTGTTGAGTACCTTTTCTTTTGTACTTTTTCACAAAGCAGTTTCTTTTGATTTTATTGATTTGAAAAAAAGGCTAGGCCTGCCGCCAAATTATGGGATGGTCACGATGCGTATTATGGGATGGTCAGATTTAAACAAGAAAGGAGTTTCATGATCGCGGCATTGTACAATCACCGGTCAGTCAACATTTTTTTTATTTTATTTACAGTATCCAGACTACTCACATAGTATGGCGAATATCACAAGCTGAGCTAAGCGCCATGATTAATACCACACTGGAACTTACTGCAAACAGAGACCAGGCCTTATACCACATGGTTTCCTCCATACACAAGCATAATCAACAAGGCTGTGAACTTTTGAAATAAACCACAATGCCACAAATAAGCTGTTACAAATGCAATCGCCTTTTTGCAGAATGTAAGACGCTGGCCCTGCATTTCAGGTCATTTCATTCCTTGCAACCTTATGAAAAGTTAACGTGTGGCCAAGATGGGTGTCAGCAGACCTTCACCTTGATCAACTCTTATTTGAAGCACATACGCAGATTTCATTTTGGAGACAGAGTGGACAATGAATTGAATAACCAAAATGATGGTGATGAGCATAATGGTCAAAATGATGACTTACATGTGAATGAAGAAGGGGAAGCTGAGAATGAAAATGATGTTGATGAAGAAGAGGAACATACACCAGACATAAATGCAGACACAATGATGAGAAATGCAGCAGGATTTCTGTTAAATATGAGAGGAACAGCAAGTACAACCATCTCGGCAGTGAATAACTATATCGGTGCAACAACCTCACTTGTTTCTAGCAATGTTGATATCCTAAAGGAAGAAGTAATGCGTGTGTTGCAGACTCATGACATAGATGTAAACTCTGATGAAGTTCAGGAGCTTCAATCAAAATTTGATATTGTAGCACACCCCTTCAATGGATTGGAGACAATTAAACAACAGAATAAATATTTTTCTGAGCAAGGTCAAATGGTGACTCCTGTGACTATTACTTTAGGAGCAAGATATGATCAGTGCATTGACAAGGAAACTGGACTTGTTATGCAAAAACTTGTTAATGAAACATATCAGTACATTTCACTTATAGACACATTGAAATTAGTCCTAAATGGAGATTTAGGACTATTAGCTCAAAATGAGAAAAGATCAGTCACCTTAAATGGAATGTTGGCTAGTTATAAAGATGGCGAGAATTATTTGATCAATGAGATGTTTGGAGACCACCCAGATATTCTCCGGATTCAGTTATATTACGATGACATCGAAGTGGTAAACCCTATTGGTACCAAGCGATCAGTGCATAAACTCGGCATGATTTATTATAGCTTTGAGAACCTACCAAGAAAATGCAATAGGAACTTGAAATCAGTACATGTATTAGCAGTATGTAATACACTTGACATCAAAAAATATGGGTTTCCAGCCATTCTAAAGCGTTTCAGAGATGAATTGAAACAACTTGAGTCAGATGACGGGTGCATTCTCCATCTACAGAATGGGCCTGAAACAGTACATGCAACATTAGCATCTGTTGTAGGTGACACTCTTGCTGTACATGAAATTTTAGGCTTTTTGAGTCCTTCGGCCAACTGTTTTTGCCGACTATGTCTTACAACGCGTTTGTATGCTCAAGATCATTTTATGGAAGAGGAATTTGAACTACGTACTATTGAAAGTCATGACAGACATGCAGAGAATGCAAAACTTATGCGAAATGGCGACTCCACAACAGGTGTACGTGGTGTTTGTTGCTTAAATGAAATGAGATATTTTCATGCTGTTACTAACTATAATTTTGATGTTATGCATGATATTTTCGAAGGGGTTGCCCCTTTTGAAGTTAAGCTTGTACTCCATCAGCTGATATTAAATGATCGCTTGATAAGTGTAGATGAGTTGAACAGCCGCATGAAGAGTTTTGGTTATGCTTATATCGACAAGAAAAACAAACCTACAATTATCACCAGAGCATCACTGAGTAACTTAGATGATCACAAGATAGGGCAAAAAGCTGCACAGATGGCATGTTTGCTGAGAACACTTCCCTTCTTAATAGGAGACAAGATACCAATCGGAAACAAGTACTATGAACTGTTATTATTGTTGCTTAGGTGTGTAGACATCATTATGGCAGTACCTGTACACAGGTCTCATGTAATTTATTTGCGACACTTGGTTGCAATTCACCATGCTCATTTTAAAATGCTATTTCCAGACAAGCGGCTGATAAACAAACATCATCACATGGTTCACTATGCGACTTGTATTCTGAAATGTGGTCCATTAGCAAGTTCATCATGCTTTAAGTACGAAGCAAAGCATAATTTCAGTAAGAAAGTTGGCCATGTAAACTGTAACTTTAAGAACATTGGCATGTCTGTAGCTAATAAGTTGCAGATACAGCATTGTGCAATGTGGTATAGAAATGCCAATGTCAACACAAGCTTTGAATGTAGCAGTGGTGACGTTTTGAGAGTTGATACTCTAGATGGTGCTGATGCAGTTATGCAGTATTTTGGATTGGACAGATGGGCTGATATTTTTGTTGCTAATGAAGTTAGCATCTCTGGGACATCATATCGCAGTCATCTCTATGTGATAATAGACGTTTCTGAGGAAGACTACCATCCAGTGTTTGGCATCATCACATCAATTTTTGTGGGAGTTACACGTTCAGAGGAAGCACATTTTTTGTTGCAGGAATGTAGTACCATTGACTTTGTTCCGCATTGTCACTCTTACTCTGTGGAGATCAAAGTACCCGCAGCTTACAGAGTTGTAAGTGCATCCGAGCTGAAGGACCACTTGCCATATTCTTCCCTTCACACCTACGACCAAGAGCACTGCAACGTCAACTATATATCATTGCGATATAAAGTTTATTGAAAAGGTATTGTATTTAGTCATGAGTTTGATAAAGGGACACACAAAGATATCTGAAAATTGCACATGAAGTACGCCCTCAATTTTCATACTATCCAATATTTGTGCATATTTGTAATGATAAACATTCAAGGATTTACCACCAGAAGGAATAAGTCGAAAGCGAAGTAATCATGTGAAAAAACATATCAATTGTTCTGTTCATAAGTTTCAATCAAAACCATAGTTTTCAAAATAGTTTTGCCAGGTTGACTGTCCATGTCTGTGTGCCAGTCTGTGGTCTATGGAAATCCAAAGAATGATCTTTATGTCTATTTTACATTGTACAATTAAAGTAGATTAATAATGCATGCGCACTGAGATTATGATATGTTACGTATATAATTCAAGAACCTGAAGGCGAGTGAATTACACAAGTACATGTATCAAAATCAAGCACAACAAATAAATTATTTTACTTTAATTGACAGATAATGTATTTTGTTGTTTTAATTAAAATGTCATAAAAAAATGCGACCAGTTTTAACAAAATTACTATTATAGTCACAATACTAAAATCTGTGCAAGATGTTTGGAAAACCTATTGAAGGTATTGGATGCAAACAACATACACAAGCAGATGCGTGTTAAGTTGTTAATCTGGGGTGTTAGCTTTTACATCAAGTGGAATTCTGTTAAGACTTGACCTACATGTACTAGTGTACAGGGTGTATCAAAAAAAATAGGACACTTTTTCTTGACGTTGTAATACTTGTTATAATCATTGGACCATGACCAATTTAGTCTCAATGTAAAGCTCAATTAATTATTATGATATCCTGAAAATATGAGATAAATCCGATGAAAAATAAGAAAACTAGCATCATTTGCGTAAACCATGACATTTGCTGGTTTGTACAATGGGATTTACATGTAATAGACCAGTAAATAACATGGTTTACGTTTCAATACGTTACAATAATTATAAACATAGAAAATAATCTATCAGTCAATAGCAAAGATTAGTTTGGTAATCCATTTAATTCTGGCACAAATTAATACTGGCTAAATAATACACAAATCAGATGCGTGCATATTCTGTGCAAATTAAAAAAGTTCTCAAACCCACTGTAGATGGTTCATTAGCATGATAAGATATAGAATTGGTATAAATAGTGTGCGTTCATGTTATAATACTCTACTGTTACTGTGTGAATGACCATTGTACATGCTACAAAATAGATTGCCTTGCCTAATTGGTCACAATTTCCTTAATTAATGATGGATTTTTCTCATCTTTTCAGGATTTTATCTTTATCGGTTGTACTTTACATTAAAATAAAAATTGGTCATGTTTCAGTGATTTAACAAGGATTTAAACCATCATTAAAAAGTGTCCTAATTTTTTTGATACACCCTGTATAGGCAATTTTGACATGACTGACACAGTGGTGGCACCAAGGGGGCAATTGATGCCCCGACGAAAAAAATTCTGGTGCCACCACTGGACACATCACATTAGTCACTCCCTGTATGGCTCGATATAATATGTGCAAACTGGGTGCAGCTTAATGAAGTAAAGTGATCCTACTGAGATCCAGGTTCAAGTCAGACTCTTAGAACATAATAATGCTAATATTGGATGCCCGAGGGAGATACCAGAGTATTGGATTTGTTATGGAAATATCTTCTACATTGTATTATCTTCAAGCTATCCAATGTTCATATGTACCAGAACCAATATATACATGCAAGAAATGATGAAACAATATTATTCCATAAAATCTTTTCAGAGAATGCAATTGATGCAGAAGTGTTGACAACATTAACCGAGGATGATTTGAAAGGAATGGGTATCCGTCGCTTAGGTGATCGACGAAAATTGCAGCTATCAATAACATCATTAGCAAAAGGAGATGAGGCATCAGCTGCTGCAGCAGCATCAACACCTGTGACAGACACATCTACAGATGCACCGGCAACATCAACATGTATGACAGGGACAGGTACCGGTACTAGAGATGCACGGCCATCAACATCAACCCCTATGACAGGTACGGGTACTAGAGATGCACCGTCAACATTTAAATGGCCTGGCAGTGACAGACATTTGCAACTAACTTGCCCTGATGTAAGTATACTGCATAGAATATTTGTGATATGAACAGTTAAATGATTTGATTTGATTCATCATTAAGTAGGCCTACATGTACATGAAAACAAGCAAAAAAAGGAACAAATTGGATTTGTGGATTCTCTTCTGTAGCCAAAAAGAGAAAATGTATAACCTGTGATTGTTCAAGTTCAAGCAATTAGCATGATGCATGAGGAAATTCTAATTACCCATGATCATCTATATCCACTTTGTTTATTTCGCCAGGTCAGTATTTGTGTTTGTATAAGAAATATCATTTCAGGAAAACCACGAATCACAACAAATTGTAATCAAGGGAGAAAAAAAAAAAAAGCGGGCACCGGGAGTTATTTACCCAACGGTCCTTCTACTTTAAGCTCCTGGTTCACACCAAAATTGATATCCCATGAACCAGAAGCTACTTTTGACAAATAGTAGAGCCTATCAAAAATAGATTATTTGTATTAAGCCCATTGCATAAGCATGTAATGGGAGAGTTTTACCCACAGGTCTTTCTGTTTTAGCTCCTGGTTCACACTGAAATTCAATGAACCAGGAGCTATACTTATTTTAAAGCCCGGTTAACGTACAACCTGTTATTTTTTCCCTTGGTCGTATATAGGTTAGTTGCATGCTATGTTTTACTTTTCAGTTGTATTAACTCTTGGAGCATAGAACAAGTAATAGTTATTTGATGAGTGGCTTTAGCCACGAATCGAATAACTTATTTGTACGCAAACACAAATTAAAACACAGGTAATGTCTGATACTAGTCAAGGTTTCTGTCATTGTGTATTGTAGGATATGGATGACCTTTCATGAATAGAAACTGTTAATTTTAATGATCACAGCAGTAGGTATAATGTAAACATTTTTGCCCTTGTTTCTGTCATTGTGTATCATGTTTAGACTGCACAAGTGTTAACACCTTGCATGTGGCTATTGGTTTGACCATTACAAAACAGATTTCACTGATATTATTTCTTGTTTAGACTGTACAAGTGTTAACAACTTCCATGTGGCTATTAGTTTGACCATTACAACACAGATTTTACTGATGATTTCACTGATATTATTCCAAGTTTAAAGTTAATCTCGTGAATAACTGAAAAATACTAGGCGTGTTTGTACTTATTCTAATATAATTCTTATGGTGATTTCAAAATATGGTCAAGACATTTATTTGTGGATATTTTTGTAAAATACTGTAAAATTTGGGAATGTGGAATGTGATCTGCAATTGGTTGTAGCATGAAAAGTGTTAACTGACACATTTATGATAGTTTGTCTGAGAGGTTTAGTGTCCAGACAGGCTGGTATTTACATCGTAATAATACAATTTGGTTATGGATGATTTTTCATCACATGGCTTTTCTCAACTGCTTTAATAGGAGGTCATTGGTTGTACTTGTTCAGTAGGGATAAGTCCCATATTCTACTATATGTCACGATACACCATGAGTGTGTAATGCTAAAACCTTGAGCATAAGCGTACAAGAGAAAATAAACTCCTGGATGTACTCTATTTTGTTATGTTCAGGATTACAACATAGAAGACATATTGCAGAAGCACAAAGATGGACCAGCTTTGTTGAGAGAACTGACAGGTGATGGAATCGTGCTTGATGGTCCACGGCAAAAATTGGTGCAAATATGTGTGGCTTTTCTTACTGACAAAGTTGACTCACTGTAAGTAAAAAATGCAAGAACTTTTTTAAATTGTAGTTGATTAAAATGAGTGTAAACTTAATCTTATGAATTTTTAACTGGGGATAAGTATGTGATGGCATTTACAAATCCCTTATTTTGCCCCCCCCCCCCCCCCCCCTCCACTGGAATACAACAAAAACTTAAGGTTTTGATTTTATTTATTTATTTGTTTCTTTCAATTTGCTTCAATATTCCTTGCCATGTAATACTACCCCATATTAATAGACATCCATTATTTGAGCTAGCCTGTGATATAAAAAAATAGGCCAGCAGGATGAAATAGTTACAAATAAAGTTAAATTAAACTTGTGGTTTTTGAGAGATATTTGGTAAATATGGCAAATAATGAAATTATAAAATGGCATTTCTCACCATAACTCAAGAACCGCAACAAGTACTTTAGGATTGTCCCCCCCCTTGTGAGTGCTATCTCATAGTTCTCCCAACCAAAAAAATAATATTTTTTTAACTTAATTGAATGCAATGTCTTATTTTCTGCCATGTTTTTCACAAATATTTTTCTCATTTTCTGCCTTCAATATGTAGCAAACCATCAGCAGAGCAGAAGGAAACACTGGCAAAAGCCATAGTGAGGCAGTTCCCGAAACTGAAGGACAGGATGCCTGGAAGCATGGGTCATGTAAGTATCATAGCTAGACTCTGCCACTATGCCTTCCTGATTGAGAATGTTGCATTCCAGTGAAAAGCTGCTGGAGTTTGTAAGTCTTAAGATGTGCCCTGATTGTGAATTAAACAACACTTAATAGCAAGTTATTAGATAAATTGTAAATTGCATAAACTAAAAATAGGTAGCAATTATCACAGTAAATATTTTGTGAGTACAAGTTTTAACATAATGTACCTATTTTTATGTCTATATCTTGTGACTCTCAGAATGATACAAGATTCATTAATAAAAGATTATTCACTGATATGAATAAAGTATAAAAATTTGGGTTTTTTTTCACTAGATTTTTGATGGCAGCAGGCAGTGTTACGATGGTGACAAATCTGGAGGTGGGGGGGCTTGTGAGAAAAAATCTGATGAAACAGAAACTGCCGCCAAATATAAAATTTGACAATTTTTGGTGTTTTAAGCATGAAATAATAGTTTTCTGGTGTAGGGTAGTCAAATTTTATACAAAAAATGTATTACTATTTTTAAATTTTGGGGTGACGAGCGGGAGAGGGGACAAGCTCTGATAAAAAAAAATGGGGACTAGTGTTACATTGGGGATTGTTGAAATTTTTGCCTGGCAGAAGAATACACCTGGTATAAGGCATTGGTAGTAAGAAACGTTCAATTGAATTTTCCTTTGTTAATTCTGGTTGATCACAGGGTTCCATTTTTCCACAAATTCTTACAGGAGGGATTCTATCACAAGGGAGATGGTTTCATAGAGTATAGGCTGAAGACTGTGAGAAACAGCCTGAAAAGGTCAGCTTTGAGTACTTATGGAAATGGCAGAGTAGCGAGCAAGAAACCAAGTACAGTACCACCAACTGAATCACCAGCTGCTACCCCTACAGCAGACACTCTTGAAAAAGTATGTGCAACTATGCAACAATGATCATCCATTATAACACACTTCAAATGCCATGAAACTTAGAACACAAATTAATTAACCCTTGTATGATGTTAATGTCTATGATCAAGCACCAAGGTCAAGGGTTATGAAGTCAAGTTCTAAAATGAGTAAAATTGTGAAGTTGAATTCTTATTGCCTTGAAACTTAAATGATGTATGGTCACCTTGATAGTTTAAACCAGGATATAGGGCCCCTACTGATTGCAAAAGGTGTTGATCACAAAAGCAGGCCAGACAGATAGTGGTTTGAGAACTGTCTTGTTTTCCCTGTATTTGTTTTTCATCAACATATTTTAAGGAATTGTCATTCAAATCATTTAAAACCCTAACTCTAACCAGGGCATGGAGCAGCTGCGCTTACACATGTAAATGGCACCTGGTCGGTTAACACGCTTTTGCTTTTAATGTACAACTTCTTTTAAACCAAGAGCAGACTTTAAAAATTAGACTTGTTCTCAAAATGAGCGATAAGATGCCAAGGAATGTAAGAAGGTATGACTCGCTGAACATGTCAAGAATCAACAAAAACAATGACAATTGTTTACTTTTGGCCTAAAATAAGTAAACATCTATAATATAATGCAACGTAACGTATTATTTAAAGCTCATGATCTGTACAACCATGTGAATGTGGGCATAGCTTTTGTACGACTTGGCTCTCATTTTGTGGAATCGGGTCTCAAATATTTGAAAAGACAAGCATATGAACTTGCAACAAGCTCTGATAAGCATATTTTGGTGAAAAACAGTTACTATTTTTATTTTGCTTCCATCTGATATATTATAGATCGAATGGATACGCTATCATCCTCCCACAAGAGACAACTCCAGCAAGATCAGGGACTATATGAAGGACACATTCCTGTATCGGAGACATACAATTGAAACAGAAAATCCAACAATAACTGACACGCTGGCAAGTTACCCGCGTTTCAGGGACATGCCGGAACTGGTAAGTTGATAATTTAGCAATGGCTCACAGCGTAAACTGAGATGCAATGTCCAGTACTTGATCAGACACTTATTCTGAACTGGTAAGGTACGTGCAATGTTAAAATGCATAACTCAAATTTTACCTCCTGCCTAGGCCATGTTGGTTTTGACATACCTGAAAATCAGCAGTAGATAGCAGATGAAGCATCTTTGTTTCTACAGCACAGGAGTATATGGCATTTAATTTATTAGGAAGGCTCCCTCTCTAAACTTTTACAGAATAAACCTAACTACATATCATACTATACCACTTTCATACCAAAAAACACTATTTTTCGCCAAAACCCCCACTAAAATTGACTTGTAATAAATGCCCCCTTTCCAAAAATGTCAATCCCCTGGGGACGTTTATTAGAGACAATATGGTATGTATAATCCAGATCTCCATAGATTTACATGCAAAATACACAGTTTACAGGACAATCACCTGAAGATTTTACGATTTATTCATGAGGAGAAATAGTAGGCCTACTGCTGATTTACCTATACTTTTTGTATGCTTTGTGGCAATATACTTGGGAAAAAAAGCTGTTATAAGTTTATTGTAGATTAAAAACGGTAATGAATGAGGTTAATTACCTTGCATCAGCTTTTTTTTCGGTTATTGTTTCAATTGGAGGTATTTGTTTTGGTCCTTCGGAATTGTCCCTCAAGGGGTAGTCTACTTCGACAACAATTTCCTGTATTTTAACTATAGAGGGCTCACTTCCGATGACTGTGCACAGAAGAATGACCGCGATGCATGAGAACCGCTCCCTCCCCCCTTGATTTTTTTTTGGGGGGGAGCGGTTCTTGGAATGTCCCGGATCGTGGAAAAAAATAATTTTGAATAAACACAAATGAACATGATTAATCAGATTATAACCATCATCTCAGTTGTGACCTGGTGCCTTGGGACTCCAGTTGCTAATAAGCATCAGAGGGTGTTGTACAATGCCAAGTAGTATTTCAGAACATTGTGTAAGGTAAGAATTAATTATTAATATTGTCACTCTTTGCAGATTAATTTGGAGTTTGAAGGATTACACAAAGATCAAGGCTCTAATCTCTTTGTGAAGTGGAGACATCAGTACCGGCCCCAAATAATTGGGGTTGCAAAGAGAGTCGGTGTGTTGGTAGAGACAGAAGAGAAAGAAGATGATGTTATGAGTAAGTATCAATGCTATATTTAATAAGTATATATGGCTCAGTTGTATGTGCTCTTGCAAAAATAGACAGGTGTATGAAAATGGTTCAGATTTTAAGACTCATTATATTAACAGAGCACGTGTGGTCTAGTGGAACAGCGCAGGTTTCACGATACAAAGACTGTGAGTTCGAGCCCCGCTACGGCCAACGTGTTTGTATCCTTGGGCAAGGTACTTAGTCTCAATTGCCTCGTCGACCCAAGCGAGATCGGGAAGCTGTTAGGGGATATTACAATCTAAGTGCTGATACAATTGTGTGCGCCTCGGCTGCCCGTGTAAGTGAAGCGAAGTGATTCTGACGATTTCCTAATGGCAGCAAAAAATACCGTGGTTCGGAAGTCACGTAGAAATGGTGGTCCCGTGCATCGGAAGAGCAATACCCGAGCACGTTAAAAAAGTTACAGACTCGTTCGCAAAGAGTAGGGGATCATCCCGGTCTGTATCTGTTCACACATCTTTCGGATGAGCGCTACGATCTCGATGTAGCAGCGCTATATAAATACCAATAATGTATGTATGTATGTATGTATGCTACATTGGGTATGTATTGGTACTTTTTTGGTAACATTTCAAGAAGAAATACCACTATTTTGCCAATAAAAATACATTTTAGGGGACTTTGAGCCAACTGCCTTGTTTACAGAGCATTGACCTCTAGTATACCTTTAGTCAGTTTCAAGTGGGTCTTTTAAAAATGGTTCCAATTTACCATTACCAATGCAAGTACTTGCACACTTTACACCATACCATAACAGCACAAAATAGATGAAGTGGTCATTTTATAATAGCAATTTACGCAATGACAGCACAATTGAAGATCAAGTGAAATGGTACACCCTGCAAAAAGGAAGCACTCAAGGAGAAACAATAATAGTAATTCATACACTCAATTCAAACTTTATACTTTGTAACAGGACAGCGCAACCTTTCCCCCACTATGTGCCTGTACATGACCTCCCCAATTACTTATCAGAGCACCCTACGGTAAAAGTGGAAATGTTTGCTGGATCAGATTTTCGCTATTTGAAGACAATTTCAGACTTTTTGAATCATCAGATTTAATTATTTATTATATAGATCCACATTATTGACAAACATGTTTGTGTCATTGTTAATTTCTCAAAAGCTTGCCGTAACTGCAAAAGCACACAAATATATTGCGAAAATGTTTGTAATAGTATTATCGTAGGTGTATTGAAAAGCTGGCTGGTTGAAGTGTTTCTAGTATGAATTAGAAGCTGAAAAAATCTCTTGCAGCATTTTGGATGTCACAAATTATAACTTTACTTACGTCATGCAATGAATATGTTCAAATGTCCTAAAAATAGGTTTAACTTACAAAATTGCAAAATATAAGACCGTTAAAACACATGAAACTAGGATTTAAATCCTTTCTATGGTGAATGTGCATTTGATCCTTTCTATGGTGAATGTGCTTGTCCAACGCACTTGGCCCCTTCAGGCCTCGATCGTGCATTAGACGCATCAAAATCTCAGCGAATGTGCATTTGATTTGTCCCATTTCACTCGCAAAAGTAAATATGCAGTTATTAACCTATAAATAATGTATTCTGGATGTTTCCAGGTGACTTGGACGTCTTGGAATTGTTGGCAAGACTGTTGCCAACAACAAAAAAGAAGGGCACAAAAGGACCTAACAAAGCTGATGCAGTAACATTTCTTGTCCAGCGGAGTGTGGTAAGTTTAATACTGGTCATATCACAGTGATCGTAAATTGAATGTGTATACCCTCATAGTGTACAATGTGTGTAGACTTATGCCTTGCTGTAAAGTTATCAAACAATACTTTTCACAAGCTTATCAATGTTAACTTGTCCTTTAACCAATTACCCAAGTAAGTAACAACAGTGTGTTACAGCAAGCCTAAAACTCAAGTATTACACACTCCCAGGTTGGTGCACTCCAAGGAATTTAAAAGGGGGAATCGGCCGTGGCAGCCATCACCTATAGAGGCCGAGTAATTGAGTTATTGTATCTCCAGATTTTTTCATTACCAAGCCCGCCAAACACTTTCAGTCTGCGTGTGTTGCCCCTTACACGTGTACTTACATCACACGCACAATTAGGTTATCGCACAGTAAATACGAGACAATGATAATTTGCGCAGATTGCGCCGAATGACTACGCCTAATCCGGAGGTACATTAACTCACCCCCATACGTGACCATCAAAATGGCCACCACGCCCATACTAAAGCTTTAAAGTACCTATCCCCCCCCTTTTAAATTCCTTGGTGCACTCATAGTATGGCCTGTAAGGAATTTAGGAATAGGAATTAACCAAGTAAAAAGAGTTGCATACCGAATCCAAAAGGAACTCACGCCCCAATTCACTGGATTCTTTGAACTAATTCACCTCTGAATCATGGTGACAATATGACGGGTTCAGATATGAGGAGTAAGAGATCATGCACAGAAGTGCTATTGTGGAATTAAATACCTCCTATTAGTAACAATGTTCCCAAGCAAATTTCCAGTTAGAGAATAAAAGATATGAATGTTTGTTTTTACCATCTTCTACCGTGTCATAGAAGATTTTGAGTAGTGCGCCGGTATCCACTACGATAAATTCTTATGCAGTGGGTGTGGTTTTAACCTAAGTATTTTAACTCCTTCAAGAGATATGTCATTTGGAAAATTTCTGAGCATGTGTGCACTCTTCTACAGTAACGTACAGGAAAAATGTCTTAATTAGCACTTAATTAAAGAACTAATTAGTATTACATTTGACTACAGTTTATATACTGATTAGTTAAATATGTTAATCATTGCAATAACTGTGCAATTTGAGGCCTATAGGACTTATAATTTTCAAATTATGCAGTTTTAAAGTTTGGCATATTTTCAGTTTTTTATGTGCAAGTCTATGGGGCTCCACCGCCTCCGGCTCCACCCTGACTTGAACGTTTTAAAGCATAGCTTCATTATTTTTCACTCAAATGACCTGGGACTTTTTGCAGTAGAAGGAGGACAAAATTGGCTTTAAAAAGATACCAAATTGTTTATAACATGTTTGGTTCTTCCTAAAAATATTTTACTTGAAAAATGAAAATAACTTGTTACATGTAACAGCTCCACCATTTTTGACAGACCATTATATTAAATGTGACCAGATGGTAAAAACAAACATTCATTATCTTTATTCTCATTCTTATTCAGTTATCTTATCAGTGTCATACTTATAACTATTATTTAGCCAAAAAATCAACTTAAAACAAGGAAAACACCCCTTGTTAAATGAACTAAACTTGTTTACCAGTTCAGTTGCGCGTAAAACTAGCGCGTTTGCGTAGTACGCACTACAATTCGCTATGATACGCGGCCACTGTTGCTATAGACGCGTCCGGCCACTGTTGCTATATCCATCTATTGTCGGATAAAAGATGGGCAGAGACAAAGCAAGAACCAATCAGATTGCGTGTTAAAACACTAAACCACACCCACTGCATAAGAATTCACCATACTCCGTAATATGGTTAACTTGTTATATAGTTAGGTTAATGATGCACCTTCTATTAATTTTGACTTGCAGGTTGGAACAGATGTTGAGCTGTTTGCACAGAAGAAGGAACCAATTTACTCTCAACCATATTTACTTGCTTTATGCAATGGAGGTAATCCAGTGGAACATTTTATCATCGTTGACAACATGACCATCCCGGTAGGGAAGGATTCCTTGGCATCCTTTGACAAGTTGTATAAGGCGTTCTTTGTCTTCAACGTGAGTTATCCTCATGCGTTAGAAACCTTTTACAACTTTTGTGATGCCATTGTGTACGGAATCATTAAGTCATCCGACGTTAAGCCCATTGTCAGGGCTAAGTACTCGCAGATGATGGCGATCTCTTCTGAGTAGTATCTTGGACTGATATGTGGTCAGAAATAATTGTAGCCATGATGTGATTGAGACTACATTTCATCCCTGACACACTACTGATGAGTTAGATTTTGAGCAATTGAACAATACAAATGTATAAATGATTGTTACCTTCATATAATTTTGTTAGGCTTCTGTAAAGAAATCCTGTTATTAGACAAAAAAAATTATTGTTACCTTCATAAATAAGATAAATAAAAAACAAACAGTTAACACCATTTATGAAAAAGTATAGATGAGTTGACATCAGTGTTTATAAACAGAGGAAAGGAGATGGTCCATCGTTATGCATGAGCGGACAGCAAAATTACCATAGTGCGTTTCAATAGCCCTCTATTGAATTGGTGCGAATTTTGAAAGCACAGTTCCTTACCAAAACATGATGCGCGCGCATACTGCCGGGCAAGGAACAATGACCATTGCCGACCAAACTGCCGGGCATGACGTCACATGTCAACTCATCTATACTTTGAGTCCCAAATACAGAACTATTCCAGTATTGGTAAATACTGGAGCATTTGTCATGTACCAGTATTGACAAGTTATGGCATATTTACGTACACAGCTAGATTCCTCACCTGGTGTGTCCCTAAGAGGGGGCCAAAACTCTACGCATAATGATATAATAGGTACTTCATTGTACCCACCACATATGGCCACCATGTAGTAGGTAATCTGTAGGTACTCTATACCCAGGGGGCCAATTTAATCCAACTGAACCCCCCTGCTGTAAAAGGTTGGTGGGTATACAGGTAACCATTAGGACCTATACAACATCCCTAGGGTGGACAACCAAAAATATCGGGTGCACAAAGGCGGGAAAACGGGGGTCAAAGTTCATGGCGGGTCAAATTCGGTGAAATTTATGCAAACCATATCATGTTTGGTATCAAATGAAAGCAAATTTGATGCTGAACATATCATACTGCTATAGTTTTTTTGTTATACCATTTCTTTTAATGATGAGTATATACCACACGATCCAATGTTGTCCAAAGGTTTCAATGTTCGCTTTTTTGTTTTTGTGGCTGCTTTCTTTCTGGGCACTGTACTCTCTTCATCGCTGGAAGAAGATATTTCCTACAGATCTGGCACAGCGGTGATACAACCATTTGAAAGTAGCACACTCTTCTTCGCATCATTGAAACCACCTGCCAAGTATAATTTCTTGGCTCCCAATTTCTTGAACTGTTGTCAACTGTGTCTTCACCTTATCATCTGCTCTCTGACCAGTTGATATATTCACCAGTTGGGGCGTTTGTAATGTGAATGGATTGATCCACTGTTTATTGTCCTCAGTGGCATCTGTGACACGTAAGACACTGAAGACTGGTGATGAGTGTTGCTACTAATTTCATCGAATTGACATCCGGGAAGCTAATAATGGGCTAAATTTCATGAGACTTAGGAACTCTTGTAGGGGAAAACCTTGACCATATTGGAGGATTTTAAACTCTGCAACTTGATCCCCTATTTATATTACACATTACTAGATTTTGTAGAGTGTTGATATTTTATTATAAATAAATCATAAACACTAGTATAAACAAAATTATTGAGTTAATTATTACACAATGACTATCCTGAAGCAGTAAACCAGGATATTGAATGAACGTTCATATAATTATTACTTTTTGGACCAACATTAAGTGTTCTGGTCATAAAATGAAAACGAAATGTTTTATAAAAAAAAGAATGCAATATATCTTGTTCAAAATTAAATTTGCTTTCATTTGATACCAAACATGATGTGGTTAGGTCAAATTTTACTAAATATAGCCCCCCCCCCCCCCCTGAACTTTGACCCCCCGTTTCCCGCCTTTGTGCACCCGTTTTTGTGGCTGCTTTCTTTCTGGGCGCTGTACTCTCTTCATCGCTGGAAGAAGATATTTTGTTATACCATTTCTTTTAATGATGAGTATATACCACACGATCCAATGTTGTCCAAAGGTTTCAATGTTCGCTTTTTTGTTTTTGTGGCTGCTTTCTTTCTGGGCGCTGTAGGCCTACTCTCTTCATCGCTGGAAGAAGATATTTCCTACAGATCTGGCACAGCGGTGATACAACCATTTGAAAGTAGCACACCCTTCTTCGCATCATTGAAACCACCTGCCAAGTATAATTTCTTGGCTCCAAGCTGTGGATTATTTTGCTCATTGGCTACCCAATTTTCACATATAATTATTACTTTTTGGACCAACATTAAGTGTTCTGGTCATAAAATGAAAACGAAATGTTTTATAAAAAAAAGAATGCAATATATCTTGTTCAAAATTAAATTTGCTTTCATTTGATACCAAACATGATGTGGTTAGGTCAAATTTTACTAAATATAGCCCCCCCCCCCCCCCCCCTGAACTTTGACCCCCCGTTTCCCGCCTTTGTGCACCCGTTTTTGTGGCTGCTTTCTTTCTGGGCGCTGTACTCTCTTCATCGCTGGAAGAAGATATTTTGTTATACCATTTCTTTTAATGATGAGTATATACCACACGATCCAATGTTGTCCAAAGGTTTCAATGTTCGCTTTTTTGTTTTTGTGGCTGCTTTCTTTCTGGGCGCTGTAGGCCTACTCTCTTCATCGCTGGAAGAAGATATTTCCTACAGATCTGGCACAGCGGTGATACAACCATTTGAAAGTAGCACACCCTTCTTCGCATCATTGAAACCACCTGCCAAGTATAATTTCTTGGCTCCAAGCTGTGGATTATTTTGCTCATTGGCTACCCAATTTTCACATATAATTATTACTTTTTGGACCAACATTAAGTGTTCTGGTCATAAAATGAAAACGAAATGTTTTATAAAAAAAAGAATGCAATATATCTTGTTCAAAATTAAATTTGCTTTCATTTGATACCAAACATGATGTGGTTAGGTCAAATTTTACTAAATATAGCCCCCCCCCCCCCCCCCCCCCCCCCCTGAACTTTGACCCCCCGTTTCCCGCCTTTGTGCACCCGTTTTTGTGGCTGCTTTCTTTCTGGGCGCTGTACTCTCTTCATCGCTGGAAGAAGATATTTTGTTATACCATTTCTTTTAATGATGAGTATATACCACACGATCCAATGTTGTCCAAAGGTTTCAATGTTCGCTTTTTTGTTTTTGTGGCTGCTTTCTTTCTGGGCGCTGTAGGCCTACTCTCTTCATCGCTGGAAGAAGATATTTCCTACAGATCTGGCACAGCGGTGATACAACCATTTGAAAGTAGCACACCCTTCTTCGCATCATTGAAACCACCTGCCAAGTATAATTTCTTGGCTCCAAGCTGTGGATTATTTTGCTCATTGGCTACCCAATTTTCACATATAATTATTACTTTTTGGACCAACATTAAGTGTTCTGGTCATAAAATGAAAACGAAATGTTTTATAAAAAAAAGAATGCAATATATCTTGTTCAAAATTAAATTTGCTTTCATTTGATACCAAACATGATGTGGTTAGGTCAAATTTTACTAAATATAGCCCCCCCCCCCCCCCCTGAACTTTGACCCCCCGTTTCCCGCCTTTGTGCACCCGATATTTTTGGTTGTCCACCCTAGGGATGTTGTATAGGTCCTAATGGTTACCTGTATACCCACCAACCTTTTACAGCAGGGGGGTTTAGGTGGACTATAAATCCATGATCTGGCCCCCTGAGTACTATGCAAATGAAGAAAGTACACATGGAGTACCTCCACCTACTGTGTACCAATACAAAGTTGACTCACTGAGTATACCACTGAGTGTGTACTTTGAAGGACATCATCTTCTGTGTGCTTAGTAGGGTGTGTACTTTGGAGTAGCTAAGCAGTAGATTTTGTGTAGGTGTGTAGATAGTGGGTACTCTGCAGTCGCACTGGGAGTACACATGGAGTACTTACTATATGGTGAACACCTAGGTGAATAATCTGGCTGTGTAGCTGAGAGCGTGCTAACCTGGTCCAATTTCATATCAAGACTGGAACACAAAAATATACCAGTATTGTCCAATGCATGCATTCCTGGGCCCAAAATATACGTTTTCCAAAACTTCTAAGGTTGTGCTTTTTTTTTCTTCAGGTAGAGTCATTCATTTGTTCCTGGCCACTCATTCAAATCAAGCACAATCTTTATACCATACCCTTACTGGAATTTTGTATATGCTGTCTGAAATTTGCTGTTAAATTAAATTAAATTAAAATTGAATTGAATTGTATTGTATTTCAATAATTTGTTGCATTTCAAGAATTGATATTTCAAAGAATTTGATGTATTCCAGAAGGAACTATGATTTTCAAGAAAGACTATCCAACTTTAACCTAATTTTGAGGTGAATTTTTTACAACATCATCAGAGTGTGCCAAGAACAATGTCAAATGCTTGTTACCATGCTCATATTTTACTTGTATCGCCTTTGAGTTAGAAGCTGCAGAGAAATTAAGTGCATTTTGGATTCGTCATCAAATTTCCTTCTTGTTTTTTCACTTTAGGGCAAGCAGCCTAAGTACAACAGGTGTTTTTTTACCCCGAATCTTATTTATTTTAAAATACTTGAGCATTCCATATTCATTACCACAGAATTGAGTGCGAAAATGGGCAGTTGACTAACTGAAGTAAAAGTTGTTTCTTTTTACAAAATAAACCCAATGATGATGGAGATGGCTTGAAATAAATGGAATAATGATTGTTTAGGCCAACAACAAAAAAAGGTTTGTCTCAAAGCTTGCGCGCGCATTGGTTTTGAAATGCCGAAAATACCGCGTCTGAAATGTAGGAAATCGTATAATTTTATTTTATTTTACCTACAAATGTTTTGTGGATTTTTTCACTAAAAGTAACAAAAAAGGATACATAAAAAACACTAACATTGTTTTACTGTCATTTTATTATCTTTATTGTCCTTCCACCTCACAACTACATCACAATATTTCATTTTGAATACAAAAAACCAATATCAGAAAGTGTCAACGGTTGCAAATATTATTAAGTGTGATGACTGACACAGAAATAAAAATGTTTTTAAAAAAACCCGCGCGCCGTCCGATTATGAAGCCTTCGCAAGCTTTGAGACAACCTTTTTTTGTTTGGCCTTAACAGTAAATTAGATCAAAACCATGATTTCATTGTTAACCTGGATTGGCATGGCAGTATAGACTGTGCGTAATTGGATGACTGGAACACCAATCGGCATTGTACTAAAGTGCTGGCCTAGTTTCTATGTGTGCACGCAAAAGCGGCAACACGTGATGCATGCGTAAAAGCTGCATGTATGGGGTGTATGCCAATTATCCACTGCCAGCTACTACACCCAAAAAGTGAATATTGGTACAGCCCTTATCATTGCGAAGATGTGAATTTACTGAAAGTACACACTGTTTCCGTATATCACATGCTCCTGCACTGTGGCCCCTGCAACACATTTACAAGATTTTGACCTTTTGTAGCCATATTGAGAAATTTCACATCAATATCTTTTTAGCAGTTGGCTGATTTGCCTGAAAATGTTGGATTTTCTTTGATATTTTAAGAATGTGATGTATTTCATGAAGTTAACACAAGTTAACACTTTCCACGCGGCTATTGGTTTTACCATACAAAACAGATTTTTCAGAATCCTTTCCCAAATTTCCAAGGTCTATTTCAAGGATTACTGAACCAATACTAGGCATGTTTGTACTTTTTTAAATGCATTTCTCATGGTGATTCCAAATATGGTAATGACATTCATAAATGTTGACATTTTTAAAACATTTTGTGAAATTTTTGAATGTCGTCTGCAGCCGCCAGCCGCATGGAAAGAGTTAATGTATCTTAGAATGTGCTGTTAAGAAATTGAAATTAGAATCATTAATTCTTCAATTTGTGCTTGAGGAAATGGAGCACTTCAACAGGCATGAATGCTTTGGTCTACAAATGTCATTGTGCTGCTCAATGTGTTCAACTAAATGAATAAAGTGTATATAGTTGTTGAAGGGGCGAGACCTCATGAAATAAATACAAAGGATTGAATTTCACATGGATATATTGGTTTATTTTGTCATAGTGAATCTGTGTCTTGGGTAAGAACAGAAAAACCATGCAATGTGAAGATTAATTCAATATTAAATGCTTGAATACATGTAGAAAACAAAAAATTAACACCTTCAAAGTATATTACATTTAATTATTGCAATTAACTACAATTTTCTTGCATGGTCTTTCTTCATCTTTCGAGGCTGGTTCTAAGCCAAGAAAAGAAGAAATATATTGAACCCTGTATAACTTTTGAACTATTAATGTGATGTACATCAAAGAATACATTTATTAAAGGTATTGAGTCGGAGAACCCATTTATGGCATCAATTTAAAAGGCCCCAAAAAGTTCAATTTTGGTACAGAAATCACTGTTTGCATACAAATTCTGAAATTTGCTTTCTAAAGACAATTTTAGAATGGTATTTTTTATTTGTTTTATCTGGAAGCCAAAAATTGACTTTTTTGTTTGTTGTTGCTAAAACTCAACTTTTTGGTCAAAAAAGCAAAGCACAAGTCATCTTAAAGAATTGTCTCTAGATTACATGAGCAAATTTTGGCATTTTAAACCAAAAAGTAAATAGTTCCTTTTTTTTTGGGGGGGGGGGGGGCGTCAAAAAGTGTTTCTTGACACATTTTCTCCAAAAGCTTTATTTTCAATAAAATTTTGTGCCATGGATTCTCCGACTCATTTCCTTTAAAAAATGTATACTTTGATGTACATCACATTAACGTTACAGGACTTGATATATTTTACTTTTCTTGGGTTAAGGGGGGACTCAAGGAAGTTTTTTATTGATTTATTGACTGCTGTAATTTTTGAACTATTAATCAAATGTATATAAAAGTATACATTTTTTGATAGGATTTTGGTCAGAGAATCCATTTTTGGCATCAATTATCACTTTTTTGACCCAAAATTTTTGTGACAAGCCAACAAAATTATTTTTGAGTAAAAAATGCCCAAAACGCTGGATTGTAATGTTAAGACACTAACTTAGGGGCGGATTTTTTTATTTTTTCACCTAAACTTGTATTTTTTGAAATTTTGACCAAAAAGTGCCAAAAATGTGGAAAAAAATCACATTTTTGGCACTTTTTGGTCAAAATTTCAAAAAATAAAAAATCCGCCCCTAAGTTAGTGTCTTAACATTACAATCCAGCGTTTTGGGCATTTTTTACTCAAAAATAATTTTGTTGGCTTGTCACAAATGTTGGGTCAAAAAAGTGATTTTTTGTGGTTTTCTCTAAAAAACAACATTTTTGGTCAAAATTGATGCCAAAAATGGATTCTCTGACCAAAATCCTATCAAAAAATGTATACTTTTATATACATTTGATTAATAGTTCAAAAATTACAGCACTCGATAAATCAATCAAAAACTTCCTTGAGTCCCCCCTTAAGACCATGAGATAAAATCACTCTTTCAAAAGAGTGATTTTTTCACTCTTCTTGAAGAGTTGCCCTCACAGCTCTAAAAGAGTGATTAGTTCACTCTAAAGGAGTGATCAGTTCACTCTTTCCTTAGAGTGAATTTTGTCACTCTTTCATAAGAGTGAACTTCACTCTAAAAGATGCGTCACTCATACAGCTCATTTTAGGAGTGAGCTTTCACTCTTTTTGAGTGGTTTTTCACTCTTTCACATTAAGAGAGTACTTAAACACCCATACAAACACCCACCTCTAATGAATTCAACATATTATACAAAACACCCATTTCTGGTGAAAGAAAATATGTTCAATAAAAACAATACCAGTTTGTAGTGGTGAATTTAATATGTATACAAACACCCATCGGTAAAGAATTAAACATGTATTCAAACACCAATCTTTAGTGAATTCAACATGTTAACACTTTCCACGCGGCTGCAGACGACATTCCAAAATGTCACAAAATGTTTCAAAAATGTCAAAATTATTGCATTTTATTACCATATTTGGAATCACCATGAGAAATGCATTGCAATGAGTACAAACATGCCTAGTATTGGTTCAGTAATCCTTGAGATAGACTTTTAATATTTGGAAAGGTTTCTGAAAAATCTGTTTTGTATATGGTAAAACTAATAGCCGCGTGGAAAGTGTTAACACTCTGTCCAAGATTTGGTTAATTACTGGGTAAATGCATTATTATGCAACATCTAGAGGCTCATATTATGCACAGAATTAAAGATAACAAAATATCTGTGACAAAAATGGTTAATAATGTATCAAAATTTGATTACATTATCATCATAAGGCAAAATTGCTTGCCCTTGTTCGACCGACCATGTACCATGTCACCTTTTTTTTTCTCCAAAAATAAAAATAAAAAAATAAAAAAGAGATTATTTTTTTCACATTTTTTTTCTTCAAAAAAACAAAACAACTTTTTAAGTCACGTATATGACCTTCATTGACACACGTGTGACACCATATGGATCATCTAAGGTCCTGTTTTGGACTTAGAAAATGAAAACATGTTTTTTACACTATTTTCCCACTTTATTTCTGGTATTCAGGTACCTAATTTGGAAAATCAAAAAACAAAACAAAAATCAGACCCTTCCTTTTCGAGAGCATCTGTGGGCAAGCAAACAATTTTTCTTTTGGGCCTAAGGTTGGTTCCTAAGACTTTTCACTGTAATGGCTTCCCCAAATAGGAAATATTAATCTTCCATATGTTTTAATGCACGGATCAGAAAGCCAGCGGAGGAGGATGATACATAGACTAAAATAAGGCACGATTTAGTCAAATGAGAAGGAAAAAACCCACACAATGTGTTGGAATTGGTCATTAGCGGTTTTATGTTGAGAGTCTCCCACGCGGTGTTCCCTGGAGCACACAGTTCAACGGCCTATGTTGGACATTTTTTTGCTCATTAGATTTCTGCATGGGTTATTATCAAATTATATTACGCCGAGGTGCTGTGATATTAAATGGAAGATATGCTGGGTGCTGATATTTTGCTACTGATGTTGTCATTAATAAATTGTTGGTTATAAATGGCATTGTTTGCCAAAACATAATTGTAAATATTCTTCAAATGACATCAAAGTTTGGGAAAATATTATGCTATGTGAAATTGCTGAGCAACCCCTTGCTCACAATATAGAATAGTACAGATATCCCCTTACTCACAATATAGAACAGTTACAGATATCCCCTTGCTCACAATATAGAACAGTACAGATATCCCCTGGCTCAAAATATAGAACAGTACAGATATCCCCTTGCTCACAATATAGAACAGTACAGATATCCCCTTGCTCACAATATAGAACAGTACAGATATCCCCTTGCTCACAATATAGAACAGTTACAGATATCCCCTTGCTCACAATATAGAACAGTACAGATATCCCTTGCTCACAATATAGAACAGTACAGATATCCCTTGCTCAAATTATAAAACAGTATAGATATCCCCTTGCTCACAATATAGAACAGTACAGATATTCATTGCTCACAATATAGAACAGTACAGATATCCCCTTGCTCACAATATAGAACAGTACAGATATCCCTTGCTCAAATTATAAAACAGTATAGATATCCCCTTGCTCACAATATAGAACAGTACAGATATTCATTGCTCACAATATAGAACAGTACAGATATCCCCTTGCTCACAATATAGAACAGTACAGATATCCCTTGCTCACAATATAGAACAGTTACAGATATCCCCTTGCTCACAATATAGAACAGTTACAGATATCCCTTGCTCACAATATAGAACAGTTACAGATATATCCCTTTGCTCAAAATATAGAACAGTTACAGATATCCCTTGCTCACAATATCGTACAGATATCCCTTGCTCACATTATAAAACAGTACAGATATCCCCTTGCTCACAATATAGAACAGTACAGATATCTGGTCATTTAAACATTTTACCTTAACATGGAACCCTCCTTAAATGCAAATTGTTATAAACAAACGTTTTATTTTTCAGACGCACAAACAAATTTTCAAAAGTGAGGTGTCTGAATCAACAACTCACTCACCCATGCAACCTAGTAATGGCGACACCATTGCCATGGAAACCTGAATGGAGCGTGGCCATACGTACGTACAAGACAACATAAATAAAAACCCTTTAAAGGGGAAGTGCTAGTACAAATGAAAGACTTTGATATTTTTTAGGAAAGCATTTGGTAGAATAATGACATGTAATTGGGTAATCAGTATTGGCACAAGAGCAGGCAGTGAACGTATTGGCAAATTTGGGCATGATATCAAGTAATGAATATGAAGACAAATTTGCAGTAGTTGTCCGTACTGTATATATGTGAAAATCAGACACAATTAGGCAAGATATCAACATTGAGCTTGTATTTGATTATTGTAGTAGAGATCTTCCGCTTAACAATGGTACTCTTTTTTTAAGCGGAGTTATATAATTTTTCAGTTATAGTCTTTATGAAAACTCCAAACTGAGATATCATCCTTTAAAGATGTACTTATAATGTACTAACGATGTACTTTTATTTGTTTGTTTGTTTTTTGTTTTTTTTTGGTTTGAATTTTTAATCTGAAACTTTCACATTAAAGGTAGATGACCCGATCACATTTTCGTAACACAGAATTATTTCAAACATACGGAGATTTTCATATCATATGAAAGCTCGTATTTTTCTCATCATCATACTGAAATTTGACGGCCTAAATTGGTATAATTACGGAGAAATCGATGAAATAACGTCGAATTACCGCGAATGGTGGTAACCACCGATATAGTTTGTGTACAACTCAATGAGTACAGTTCACAGCATCTTGTGCGTCTAAAATAAGAACCATTAGAGCTATGCAACTCAAACTTTGGAACACGGCTTTTTAAAGGATGACCTTTCATGTAGAATAGAAAACTTCAAGTTGAAAATCGGAATGTGATCGGGTCATCTACCTTTAATGTTATAAACACTCTGAAAATTAATTATTTACAAGAATCACCTCCAATTAGGGTTTGGGCTATTACTCAGTTTGGAGCTCTGCCCAATTCGTGAATTAAAAAGAAATTTGGAAGAAATGAAACAATCATTTGATCTTGTTGTGTGCATTCATTGGCGGCGTAGCTACAGGTAACCCACCAAGGGTCATTCGGGGGGGGGGGGGGTGGTGCAATTAACAATTCAGGGGAGTTAAAGGGTTTTATATATATACTTATCTCCAATTTCATGGCGTTTCTCGTCGTGGGGAATCAATACCAATCCTAATCACCTGCAGCAGAGGCTTTGTCCCAGGACCTACCGGGCCGGGGCCCTTATGTAATGTGGGCCCTGGACCCCACGCCACTCTCGTGCCCCCGGGATGACAAGCCTCCTGGCTACGCCTATATGTCGCAAACAATTGACTTCAAAACTCATAAAACGACCGCCAATTTTGTATCTATTTCATTAAGCCTACCAAAGAATGGATGATTAACTACCCAGTATGATTTGTTTGTGCAGTTATAAACGATATCTCCATCTTTGGCAAACACGAGAGTAAACATTTTAGAACCACCCTCTCCATAGGCTTTATTGGTATAAGTGTTGTAAAAATCAACACAGATTGTCAGAGGTATATTTGCAAGTACAATAGTTTTTAAACGGCTTTCGTTGAATAACAAAATGGACATAAGGGACACTTTCTATGCGGCTAGTTTTACCAGAGTGATATTACCTATTACACCTCCCTGGTTTTGCCATATAAAAAAGATTTTGCAAAAAACCTTTTCTAAACTTTCAAAGTCTTATCTCAAGAATAACTGACCTAATACTAGACGTGCTTGTACTTATGTTAATTAATTTCTCATGGTGATTCGAAATATATGATGATGAAAGCCAATAAATTAAATACGTTTGTGAAACATTTTGTGAATTGTATTTTGCGTGTGCATAACCGCTCGCATGGACAGCGTTAATCTATTCTATATTTGCCTAAAATTCGGCTCAGTTTGCTTCCCCCCTCCATTTCTTTACATTGCCACAAGCTAGTGGATATTTATCGCTTTGTTTACCTAGCTATCGGAGTAAATATACTTTACACAGGCTAGGCAAACAACTGCGGACATCATCTCAAAATTTCACCCCGGGCGCTAAACAACTGAACACATCTCTCGTCCAATCAAAGCCATGGACATAGATGGATTAGGCGGCGCTTGTAAGTGACCCTGATGCAATACACATAGCATCCGAGCGTCACACTTCTCGATCAACCAATATACCCGTATGAGACTGTCATTTGGCTGGACCCGTTCGATAATTATACCGATTTGGTCACGGTTTCCTGAACCAAGTGACTCGAAGTCATCGCGTACTTGGAATATTGATTTTGAATTCAGGCTATAAGAGCTAGCTATCGTGATAGCTAGCACAAAAAGGGTTCTCCTGGTGATTCCCATGCCATTATAATGGTAGATATGATATGCCTTTCAGACCTCGATCTATCTTGCGTTTGCAACACGTTGCTTCCATTACAGCAGAGGCAACATGTCTATTGTATGTGTATATCGCTATTATAATGACTTGTAAAGGGGTTCAAACAAAGACCACTGTTATATACATCGTGTGTGCAGCATTGCATCTAACGGCAAACCGAGCAGCAGTGCCTCCTCATTATGATCCGACGTACGTCGCCATGGCAACTAACATTATATTACATCGTCATCTAGTTTTTTCTCCTAGCTAGGTAATAGCATAGTGACGGAGAATGGGTTGATTAAACGGCGAGGTGAAAAACATTGTTGCGAGTCAATGTTCATTTTATATCAAGTTTGAATCAACCAGAATGGTTTTGAAATGGATCATTCTGTCATTTTATAATCTACACAACAGCTTCTTTGCTTGAATTTCAACTGTGTCTTTAATTATGACAGTATATTCTTCATTCTTCCCAAATCCCCCTTCCCCACCCCCAATTGTTTGGTTACCCCAAGTCACTCTTGTGAAGCCCTCCTCGTACTGGGCTACTATTTCAAAAATAAACCTATCCAGGGAAACACTAAATATTGAATATAGAAACACCGATTCATGTCATCCTAGCTGTTGAAATAGACTCCCTATTTTACACACGGCCCCTGCGAGGGTGCTCAAATGGAAGGCTGGAAAAAAATACAGTTCCAAAAGTGTGCACTAGTCTGATAAACTGCTGAATATACATGAGCTTATTCACGCAGCAGTGCACTGGTGGTTTCATGCGGCGTAGTACACCGCGTGACGCGATTTCTGCTAATAAATTTCTTTTGTGTGTATAGGTCTGTGTAATGAAACTACAAATCACAAAATTTAAAAACACGTAAAATAGGTGAAAATTATCTGCGCAGCGTGAAAAAGTAATCGTAATAAAAATTCCCACTTTATAATAATGTGACCAATGACGATATGTATTATAACTAAGTTTCTACCAATTGGAGCGTGGGCAAAAACACTAAACAGAAGAAACTCAACGCCCAGTTTGAAGACGTTGATCTCTCTACAGGCACCTTAAAACATAATGCAACAACTATAGATATTCGATACCCCACCATGTGCCCGAACACGCGCATACAAACGTCACAACGCAAAGGCATATAGGAGTAACTTGACTCTATCACATGTGCCGTGGTTAACTTTGTTCATGTATAATTAGCCGATGAAAAATTAAACAAATGCAGTCTACCCGTGATGTATTCATGTATTATACATACAGAATATATTAAAGTTTTCCAATGTACTTACGAGGAAAACTAATTTGCTGCCCGGGAGTTGAGCACCCCTATGCTAAATTGCTGTCGTCGCATAATCGCTGGGTCTGAGCGGCTTCCGGTTTTTCTTGCGACCTTTTTTCCTATAATTCCGTGCGGCATCCGGCTTTTCCCCGCGCTTTTTGATTGTGTTCTTGGTTACCAAGCAAGCGATCATATCATTCGCATTTGGTTGCAGCCGTGGCAGGTTATAAAAAAACCCACCCTCCCTCCCTAATTTGTTAAAATGTTTGCGTGTATCCCATAAACGCCGAGTTTGGCGTCTGTGGAAGGCTTTACGTTAGTTTAAGTTGACGACTGCTTGCTTTCTCCCGTTTGGTAAAGTGATTTGGGGGTTGCCTGGCAACACCCCTCATTTTCTTTGCCTTTCGATGACATTTAACTTATATAGGGTTGGGAGATGAGGCACTATAATTGCCGGCGGTCTAGCGGGACTGCTCCGACGTTGAAGTCGAAGGCGTGGCGGCGATGTTGAAGGATTGGTGGCGATGTTGAAGGCGTTGTGGGTGTAGCGGCAGTGTTGTGGGTGTAGCGGCGAAGGGTCAAACCAGTAGTTGTGTTCTAGAATTTGTTGTTGGCGATAGTTTGAAGCCAACAAAAAATTATATTCAAATGTAATAATATAAGTCAATTATAATTAGTTATTAGTTAATTAATTACTAAGGTCTCACTCTCAGAATAATCTATAAAATTAAGCTACATTGACTTGATAAAAACTTAATATTATTTGGATATTAAGAGCTCACAATTTAATAATTAAATATGCGTCGATAGCATATATTTATACAAAATAAAGTTTGAATGATTAAGAAACGTTTGTCCAAGTTGAGAATTCGTTGTCGTCATAGCTATGCCTCAACGTCCATCTTCTTTTCATATTGAGATGCTATTAGCACAACTAAAATATTGATTTTCTACATGTACATTCAAAATTCTTTGGATTAATGCATAATTCGTTGTCGTCATAGATATGCCTCAACGTTCATCCTTTTTCCATATTGAGATGCTATAGTATTTGTAAAATATTGCTTTTGCTACATTCAAAATTAATGCACATTTTTGCGTGAAGAAATGTATGTGAAATAAATGCGTGAAGAAAGGTTTGTGAAATAAATGCGTGAGGCGGCAGGCAACCAAATGCTACCTAATACCAAATTCTACTTTGTGTCGACTCACCTCTCAACTTCTCTGACAGCAAGTATGAAGAAGTTCATTTCAAAATGTGTTATGTCCGTTCCCCCAGATTATGTAATATTGGCAATATTACACGCAGAACAGCAAGAATATTTAAGGGAACCACATACTCTTAATATGAATTCAAATTAAAGTTTAATAAAGCTGCACCAATATATCTTATCAATATGAAACATGAAACAACTTTTTAATCAAGTCTGTGTGCTCTAGGCGAATAATGTTCAAAGACCAAAGCGAAATTGCTAAATGATATGTACTATGACTGATGACGATGGAAATGACTTAGTTTCAACCAATTGGAGCGAGCAAAAACACTAAATAACAGGAGAAACCCAAAACTCAAAACTAGTTTTCACACATCAGTAATTCGTTGAACACCCTAGTGATCACACTGATAGTCTCTGTTACGATGTCAGTAGTTGGATAGACGTCCAGGGTAAAACTATAAGTCAGGATAAATCCCTCTATGGGCACAGGGTGCTCAGTGGTCATTACAAGAGGGGTATCAGGCGCGTCTAAGTAATTTCAAAAAGTACCCTAAATAAGTAATTGCACTAATGCGAAAAAGCAACCCTAAATAAATATGGACAGTATAAAGTTACTTTTTACATACCCTAAGCAAGTAATATCATTATTTCCAATATCCTAAACAAGTAGTGAAAATATTTTAATACCCTAGTAGTCAAAATAGTGTGATACCCTAAGCTAAACAAGTAGTCAAAATACATTTCAAACTCCTTTTTTCCTTCCCTACCAAGTATTATGTAACAAAGATGAGCTGATCTAGATCAGTTCCCCTATGCTAGATCAGTTCCCCTATGCGATGGATAGAAATTGAACTCGCTCGTATATTGCAGCTATTTATTCTGCACAGAAGAAATAAGGACCCTAAAATAATATGCAAGGCCATTGCATGAAAAGTATACCCTTTTTCTTAATTTTGCTTGTTTTGTTACCCTATTCACGTTATGTACGTAACATGCCCTGGCTTGAAAGACTACCCTAATACTTGATTTTTTTTTGGATGCGCCTGATACCCCCTTGTAATGAATGACCAATGAACACCCCGGGTCTACGTCCACCTTAAAACATAATGCAACAACTTTATATAGATACTTGATACCCCACCATGTGCCCGAACACGCGCGTACAAACGTCACAACGCAAAGGCCGATAGGAATAAATTGACTCTATCACATGTGCCATGGTTAGCTTTGTTTATGTATAATTAGCCGATGAAAAATTAAACAAATTCAGTCTACCCGTGATGTATTCATGTATTATACATGCAGAATATATGTATGAAGAAGTTCACTACAAAACGTGTTACGTCCATTCCCCCCAAGTTACGAGATATTGGCAAATACTGTAAACGTGGACAGTTTCGTGTTACATTCTTTTTTTACGTTTTTCGCGCTCCAAGCAGCTACCGCAAAAATATATTTATTTTGAGTATAAGTCTATGTAATGAACTTTCAAATTTGCAAATATAAAAACAAGCGAAATGGCTTTTACTTTTACAGTATTAGAACTGCAAAAATGCAAATGCAAATGGATGCTACTTTCGAAAGTTTACTTTGCAAATATAAAAATAGGTTGGCATCTGGGTTAAAAAAAAGTCTTATTTCTGCTCTTTCATAACATCCTTTATCCAACCAAAACAAACTTTAAATGTGTCTATAACTTGACAATTTGTATTTGGTGTTTTGAGACAAAGTGATTTTCAACAATCCATAACTTTGGTAGGAACGTGATATAACATTGACTTTGGTAGTAAAATGTCCCTTAATTTATACAAATGATCATGATTTAAATAACTCCATTTTCATATTTCCCTCATTGTGCCTCATTTACTTATATTGGGTCACATTTAGCAGTGACTATTCATTATGAAAAAGAACAAAATAGGACAAGGGAGAGAACCATAATAAATAATTCAACAATAAAAAATGACTTGCAGATCCTATGACTTCTATACTTATTCTTATATATAAAAATTCAGAGGTATAGACCTTCCGGAATATTATCGCTACTCTGAGTTTCATGGACAATCCCATACGGTCATTTTGTCCAATCGTCAGGCGAATAGATATATATTCTTATATATATATATATATATATATATCGAGGGTTGAGCGCCAGAAGGCCGTAACTCAAGAAATGCTATTTTGAGATAATCTACTTTCAAATATTAGGGCCTCATTACAATTCACTGTAGCATCCAACTTATAACTCTAATTTTAGTCAAATTCAGAGTGTTTATGAGTTATCTCTTTATGGTTCTGGAAATCTAGGTTACATGTATATGGATTATTTTTGTACCAAAACATCAATTTGCCCAAAAGTTGAGTTACGGCCTTCTGGCGCTCAACCCTCGATATATATATGATAGCTTATTGCCCTATTTATAACAGAGTCGATGTAGCAGGGAGAAACAAATTTCTAAAAGCGGGTGCATGCAATCGCCTTAAATAATAGATCACTTTCATATTTCATAACGATGCTTTTTGCTCTTCTAAATGGTTTTTGTGTAATAATATTCTCCATTTGCAAGGAGATTACATAACATCTAAAGTGGTAGTACAAGAAAGGGGCAAGTTAAATAATTGGCGGTGAGAGGGGCGAGATGACGAAAAGGTGTGCGCTGCATTTCTTTTTAATGGTGAGTGCTATCAAAGACCATTTTCATTAATATTTCAATATCTAGAGGATCTATCTAAAAGGCCATTTTGAAATTGAAGGTGCTGATGGCAACATTTAGGAGTAGGGAATTTCTCTTTGTGAAGCCTTTTACCATATTTCAAACATAATTTTACCATTAAGTTTGACATTTCAGAATGGCCCCAGGCAAAAGTCACTACATCACTAACATTTGTTTGAGTGAAATCGTTCCGTCGTATGGAAATAAAGGCAAATTATTCAGTGTTATACATATATCCATTCAAATCATGAAATAATCAGCAATTCAAATATGATATCCATATTTAACTTTTTGTCCGACTAAATCCAGGGTTTAAAGGAGTGTGTATTTAATACATAACTTATTAAATATAAAGATGTGACTAAGAAGATCAAAACCATGGCGAAGACAATTGATGCAATATAAGTCATGAATATAAAATCAGCAATTCAAATGTGCGCAAATAACCATTTCGCACATAATTCTGGGCAACTCGTTACATAGATGTGCCTCGTGCCTCAGAAACATTGACTGGATCTGGGAAGATTTCTATAAATCATGAATTTAATTTTAAAAAAGTAAGTGTTTGTTTTCACTTCAGTGGCTCGGTGACATCCCTTCAGGATTTTGTTTGCTAAGCGTACAAGGCCATAAATGATATCAAATAGATTGCCTCTGATGAACAGCGTTAACACTTTCCATGTGGCGATTGGTCAAATACCATATGCAAAATAAGTTCTTTTCAAAAATCTCTATAATAATAATAATAATAATAATAATAATAATAATCAGTATTTATATAGCGCCTTTTCCAAATGGCTCAAAGCGCTGTGATTTTGCTGCTGGTGAATCATCAGAATCATGTCGCATCAACTAGGGTGCTGCCAATTTCTAGCGCAAACCTATCCGCAGTTAGATTGTAACATCCACCATTTTTCAACGCAGCTCCCCAAATACCTTTGGGTCAAGGAAGTTTTTGATAACCGAAACAACTGATCACAGATTTTGAAAGCAGGAGGAAACCGGAGTACCCGGAGAAAACCTGCGAAGCATGTCCTGGATCGTGATAAACCAAATGCACATAAAGCCCGCGGTCGTGCACAGAATTGACCCGGGTTTCATTGGTGCAAGGCGAGAGAACTAACCGCTGCGCCAACACGCTCCCCATTGAGACAATTATATACAAGGCATTGTTGTACTTTGATAAACTTCAATGAATTTCTCATTGCGATAGCAAATATCACAATGAAATTTAATTATCTTTAAAAAATTTGAAATATATTGTGAACTTTTGCAACTGTCGTCTGCAGTCGCATGTCACATGGCAAGTGTTAATAGCTATCATTACCAGTGAAGTCTAAGCTTATAATATGGTTATAACTTTAAATACCATGAAAACAAATACAACAATTATGTGCTCCCATATAAACGTCTCGATCAACCAATTCTAATGGCATTATAGACATGTGAAGAAGATATATAAATACAAATCATACATCATATTGGGATATATTATAGATTTAAGAATAAGTAGGAACACAGAAAGATATAAAAATTGACAGAGAGAGCAGATGGATGTAGATGAACTGACAACTTATAAGGCCTTGTAAGGCTTATAAGAAAAAAAGTTGGTCTCATCCATACCCGCGCGCATGTGGAGTCACTTTTGCTGCATAGCTCCTATGCGATAATTTTGGGCTTCTTTTTTAAAGTTGTCAGAAAAAAAATGAAAAACAAATTGGCTGCATAGTGGGCCAAAAAAACAATATAAAAAGAATTTCCGTATATCAGGTATTTTTCAAATTGTAGATTTCTTTCTTAATTTGTCTAAATGGTTTTTTTGGAATCAACACTATCAACTCATCTGCTTATAGACCATGTCACCTCTTGTTGATCAACAATATTAAGTGCCTGGTTCCATTCCATGCATGGGGAACATGCATTGACTGCTGTTGTTTGGTTTAGTGTATGGTTTTATAATGGACACAGCTCTTCGAATGCACGTGCATACCGGCAGGAAAGTATTTGTTGGCTTGGCTTCTGTGACGTTACAGGTGACATCGTCTATAGAAAAAGGCTTTTTAATCAACCATTGTATGTTACAAATTAAAATAAGAATACGTATGTGCTACTTTTTATCATATTTGATAAAGTTTGCATTTCAATTTTGTTAAGTAAGTTATCATCGCGCAGCGTCAACAAATATAAATGATTGAGAATTGCCATTGCATTTTTGATATGAAATTTGATAAATATGCACCAATAAGACAGTTGTAAAGGGAGACAGAAGTGAATTTAGGGCTTAGTATCATATTGTTATTTCCAGCGTTTCATGACAGGCATCTATGTACAGTACACACAAACGAAAAGTTGACAAAGGAGGAAAATAAGATATTTGTGCAACTTTTATTTGCTGTGAATCTGCGGCTGACGACTGGCTAAATGTGATAATGTAATGCAAGTACATACCGGCAGGAAAGTATTTGTTTGCTTGGCTTTTGTGACGTTACAGGTGACATCGTCTATAGAATAAGGCTTTTTAATCAACCACTGTATGTTACAAATTAAAATAAGAATACATATGTGCTACTTTTTATCATATTTGATAAAGTTTGCATTTCAATTTTGTTGAGTAAGTTATCATCGCGCAGCAATACAAAATATAAATTATTGAAAATTGCCATTGCATTTTTGATATGAAATTTGAAAAATATGCACCAATAAGACAGTTTTAAAGAATGACAGAAGTGAGATTAAGCGCTTAGTATGATATTGTTATTTCCCGCGTTTCACGACTGGCATCTATTGGGTATGAACAACAAAGTTGATTTGCAAACAATGTTTTACAAGTACAGTACACACAAACTAAAAGTTGACAAAGGAGGAAAATAAGATATTTGTGCAACTTTTATTTGCTGTGAATCTGCGGCTGACGACTGGCTAAATGTGATAATGTACAAATTTGCACATGATTATTTACGAGTATACACTAAGGAAAAGATGAAAGGGAAGAAATTATACAATATTAGGCTTTTTTTTGTAGATTAGCAGTTTGCTTTCAGCTTTTACATTAAATTAGAAATTTGTGAGTATTCCTTATGAATCAGCATCGGTATCTGCTGGTACAAATAGGGTATACATTTATAGACAGTAGTTAAAGGGGCATTGAGAGATGTATCGATACTAAATGAGCAAATAACGTAAAGATAATCATCAGCATAGCCCAAATCCAAAATATCATACAATTCCGACATCGTCTTCATGCCAAACTAAGCAAATAACGGCTTTCCGGGTTGAGATTTGCCGCGAAAGTCTGTGAGTCAAACTTAGCATAACTTCCGAATTCAGCACCTTAGTTTCGATATCATCATATCGAAACTAAGAAAATCATGAAATTTTACATAAATTGGCGAATCTTAGTAAACTGTTTCAGATGGTAGTTAGTATATGCCTAAGTATTACTTTGATGCAAAAAACCTGATTTCCAGGATAATTGATGGCGCACTCCCGTACGTATCTCTCAATGCCCCTTTAACAAATATACAACAATGGAAAATTGAGAAGTCAGTGGAAAGTTGAGACCGGCAACAACAAAAAAGGAAAAAAGAGACAGATATTTGAGTATTTCCTATGATCCCATGACTGTCGTCTGCTGGTGTGATAACATAAAAGTTTACAGAAAATTTACAAATATACACCGAGGTACAAAAGTCAATAAGAAAAGAGAAAAGAAGGCGATGACAGACACCTACTAATCAATAATCACAAGTACACCAACGAGAGAGAAAAGAAAAAGAAATCCACAAATTTAGTTCTATTCATATTAGTGCACGATGTCCCATACCCCGTGAATACATGGCCGACACCTGTTGAATACGACATGAATAAATACAATATAACAGTTAAACGGATGGATACCTCTTCCCAATTCCTCTGCCGATGATTGGTGTATATCGTGGACAGACCGTTTCCAGTCGTTTCTCCATTCGTGTTCACAGCCTGTACGATACAAATTAAGATGACATCGCAAAGTTAAAACAGACAAGAGTATTGACTCTGGGGCACCATCGGGGGCCCCTTTATTTTGAGTTGGGATTACAGCTCCACCCTACCGAAGCCCTCTATGTTGTTACAGACAATTGGACATAATGCCAAACTTTGCATGAACAGAGACGTTGATATACAAGCAGACCCAGATATTCTTATAACACAAGGTTAACATCCTATCTATACAAGGTTAACATCCTATATGTGATCTCGAAATAGCACCTTGTCCCATCTGTGTGATGTGCCACTGGGGTGGGGTGATAAAATAATGAGATACAGAGGGTTGATATCCTGGTAAATAAATCCTAAATACCACCTTGCGCAGGTGATACGCATAATCAGGGCAAAACATTACGAAATCATCTTTAACACTTTCCATGCGGCAGGGCATCTGCAGACGACACTCCAAAATGTAACAAAATGCTTCAAAATGTTGAAATTATTGAATTTCAGTACCACATTTGGAATCACCATGAGAAATGTATTGAAATAAAGTTCAAATATACCTAGTATTGGTTCAGTAATCCTTGAGATAGACTTTGAAAATTGGGAAAGGTTTCTGAAAAATCTGTTAAACTAATAGCCGCATGGAAAGTGTTAAACACACCTGGATTTGAGGAAGAATTAACTGGTTTTTATGGCCATGGGGCTAACATTCTATTTTCACAGGGTTAACAACCCTATATAACTCTTTCTTGCTTATGTTAGAAGGGGAAATTATATAGGTCAGTACATTATAAAGTCCTCTACATTATGACACCAGGGATTATAGGGAATAAAATGGAAGACTTATACAGGTAGTTGCTATATATGCTCTACATAAGCCTTCTGGGCATCAAAGATATCAACAAGATCCTTGTTTACTACACATTGTGTTTGGTTTTTAAATCCAGAAATACAGATTTTCTCTGAAAATGCATTCAAGCAAATACAAACATGCCCACTCTCTCTTTCTCCCATTTCAAACGAGTGAAATATTGGGTAATATTAGAGGACTACCTGGGAGCAAGGTACCTGCGCTCGTGTAATCTTTTTATCCATCCCTTGCCTTGAGTAGGATCATTGCAGGCTTTCTCTCTGATGTCATCAGACCGCGAGTCAGTGACCTTTCTAACTCTTCACCCAATTACATAATAAGCAGGTGATGCAGGAATCAATCTATCTATTCTTGATTTGGGCAAATCACAATGTTCAAAACTGTCTTAGGTATAGGATAACGGCTCAAATGACATTAAAATATTGGAAAATCTGGGTACATGATTGGTCACAATTGTCTACAAAGACTTGATCTGAACAAATAAAGAAGCCTGCATATTGTTCCCCTTTATCGAATATAGAAAATCATTTCCTACCCATCCCCTTTGCATATAACTTATAAGTTAAGCAATTTCCTCATTGCCTCGTACCTCCCACAAAAGGGCCTCTGATAAATAGGTCCCGTCTATAATTATTCGATCCCTATGAATTTATCTCTCATTCGCTTCGCCGAATTATATAATTGTATTGTAATGTCTACTATACATGCTTTGAAGCCAAACACATTTTAGTCTGGTCCTGCAGCTGAATCAGATCTGTCTCAGTTACTTGGGAGGAAAAAAATGGGGGAATCGTTTATCTTGAGATTGTGAGATAAATACTTGGCCGGGTTCGCAATGGGTCCTTATAAATGATTTAAAAGGGGTTCAGAACAAAATCTAAGAAGTTTATATTTTTCTCTCCAACTCGAATTCAAAGATGTAACTACATTTATTGAAAATATTGAAATAATCAATTTTGTTTTTAATCGTGAATTTGTATACCCTTAAGGTTGGTCAAAAATCCATGTTTCATCCATCATCATCACCACAAGATTCCATTGGATAATTTATCTATAATAGTTTCTCCATACAGCAGCGGTCAGCACCGTCATAGCGATTCATTCCATCCAGTCAACAGCCAGCCAGCCATGGTGCGAACCCTATACGTACAACTGATATCCTTGTTTCCACTTGGGACTCTCCAAACTATCTGATTGTACTCACTAACCCATTTTTTTCTCTACTCGTGTGTGGGTCATCACACGGTTTGCCTTTCAACGAGGGCCGAAAATGGATTTCTCCAATTCCGTGAAAACAAAACACGACACGTGGCTCATCTACGTCCGTGGACATTTGATCCTGCCAACGAGGTGGCGCTTATTAGTATCATTAGATCGGAGTCACGTATATATAGCATCGGAATTGGTGTCTTGCTTGTTGTTTGTTGCTTTCGGTGGTCAGCTGAGAAGGGTTTTGCAAATGTAGTATTATCTCAATGCAGGTGTGAATGGAAACAATTGAACTTATCGGGTGGGCACAATCGGTGAAGATATAAAAACAATATATATACAAGATATTCATGAACAAGTCAAAAAAGCTTACAAGTGGGCTTGGGTCAACATCCAGGTCTTGATAAATACATAGCTGGGGGTTTCGTAACGGGGGCTGAGAGGTTGAAAGGTGCTATGATTATACTTTAGTTTTTAAGCTTCAAAACCAGGATGCTCCGGCAGCCTAGCCATCCCTGGGCACACCAATAATAACATTAAGAATTTCTATCTGCCGTCTCCTATCCAGGTCTCTACTCCCGACAATTGCAATAAAAACATATTTAGACTATGTCACTCCAACATTTGCTTGTTACCTAATGTTCGTCAAACAAACAATGGTCATGCAACATTAACGCACAACCAAACAGAGGCCGAGCAATCTTTCCCATTTCTAAATGCGCAATGTACAATCACTAGCAGACGACGCTAGCAGACAAAACTATCCCAGAAATAACGACCGCCATAAAAATTGTTTACTTTAATAGTCTCATTCGTCCCAGATGTCAGACCAGGGCTTTCATCCACAGCGCAGCGTTTAATAACAAAGCCTATAGGAAAAAACGACCTCTTTCAAAAAAATCAGGCTAGATTGTAGAGAGCGATTTGTCCATTAATTCCGAGCCCTCTGATAGTAATAGCAGACCGGAAGCGATCCAAGTCCCAAAGTCATCCGCTAATCCGTCCCCATGTTGGCAAAGCCATGAGGTATCACAATACTTATTGATTCTAGATAAGTTTGGGGAAACCTATAATAGTGTAGCACTAATCTTTTGCTTAACAGCATGGTTGATTTTAATGTCAAATACTTTTTTGTTGTTGCTCTCTGGGACTTAAATGATTTGTGCAAAGCATTTATCAGCACTGTTCAGTCAAAAAACTTATATCTGGCCCTTCAACATGTATTAAGGGGGCTGTGCAAATGTGATTTTCACGATTTTGGAGGTAACAAATCATGTTTTTAGCACTTTTTGGTCTATAATTCAAAAAATAATAAAGATTTTCAACAACAAAAAAAGATTCCTAGGGAATTGTATGAGGAATATAATAAAACTAGTATGACAAAATTTGACACAATTTATTTTGAGTTATCTTTGTAGAACCTAAAATGGGTCAAACAACATGTTTTTTATAATTTTTTCCAAAATGGTCAATTTCATGATCATGGTTAGATTCATTGAACCCTTTCCTGCAAAAAAAATGTATACTTTTATTTAAATGAATAATGAAGAAGTTACGGCAGTTTTACGGAGGCTATACCGAAGGTGCACAGCCCCCTTAAGTAATACTTCTTATGTATAAACCTATGGGCAGTCAATCTAGGATTTTACCCCACTGACAAGTGACTCAACTACTGTAACACCTTTGCATGCATTTAACTATTCTACATGAATTTCGACAAATAGGATTCAATGCCAAAATTAACTCAATATCTCTTTAACGCAAACACTCCCAACGCCATTGTATCTCCATTACAATGCATAAACAAGCTACAATAGAGTATCTGACGAAGAGATGGTAATTGGATCCTACCAGTGGCCTGATTGTATCTATCTATCTATCTACAGCTGCACTGGAGATTTGACTTTAAAAAAAATTGTTCGTTGTTGTCTTCGTACGATTAATCTTGTCAAATGCTGGGTAATAATTTCCAAAATGAGTTATAAATAAGCTGATAAGGGTTGTTCATGTGAATGTTCCCAGTGTATGTTCCCTTAGATGTCTCCATACACCTCCTGGCCACTGAGCCTAACAAATGGCTTACATTATCCGTACTGTACTAGTATATTATGACCACTGTGTTATTGCATCATGACCATGAATTTGGCCTAGAAGTTTGCTGTCGGCAGCACTCGGACGGACACTGGATTGGGGTAGTCAAATATTTGGGCATAGTAAGAGGATCTATGTTTATATCTAATGATCCCTCAACTGCCATTTCCCTTACCCTAAACATTATACCCTTAACCTAACCTATTCTATACCCGTACCCTAATTTCATTAGAAGGATACCTTATCAAGGTGCTACATATATTTCTCAACCTTTTAATTTACTTTTTTTTTAAATTTTAAACTGTGGAAAAGAAAAGAAATATTGGAAAATTAGGGTAGGTATTCTTTCTTAAATTTACAGTAAAGGTAGTGAAAATAAACCAAACAGTATTTCTTTCAAATTTGGACAAAACTAGGGACAAGTGGGAAAGACAACCAAATTACTTTTATTTATCACTTATTTCTGCGCCGTATGTATCTCATCTCCATCGAAATCCTCAAAGCTAGTTTACATACATGTCTGTTATCGTCAAATCCATGTTCCGTTACACAGCAACAATAGTAAGGGGTGCGAGGAAGAGCGCGCTGGCTGTATAATGTCGTCTGAGACCTTATCCGTTTCCATGCATCACGAGTTGTGACCCAATTGCATGTATTATATCTCGGATTTCTTCCGGGCTGCCACCGAATATTTGGACACTATTATGTGTATCTATCTATTCATTCTTGTCAGTGTCTGTGTGTGGGTAGCTTCTGTTTTAATATTGCCTGTTTGCGATTAAGGTTACACGATCAAATTCTTATCCCTCCGTGCATACTAATATTTTATAGTGGATAAATAGATGTACTGACTAAAAGGTCTTGTCACTCACTCGCTTAAGACACCTGTTATCAATTCAAATGTTTCCAATCTACCAAAGAGAACAGGCTTAATATTTGACAGATATCAATAATCAAAATTAAATGTCAGCCTTACACTGAAAATAGTCCGCAAATATTTAACTTGGAAAATTGAAATACAATTTTAAAAATATTTGCTATCTACTGAAGATAGCCAGACAATATTTGGATGGCTTTTATAAAAAGATCATTAGAAATGTATTAATTGATAGTTTTGCCAGCTATTAGCTGGGTTTTATAAGAAAGCAATATTTGCTGGTTTTCAGAAGGCTACCATTAAGAACTCATACATGTGTTCAGAACATTTGCTATCTACCAAAGATAGCAATGTAATATTCCTCATGGAGTATATGACAATATTGACCAGCAACAGCAATATATCATCATTTTGACTAACTCCCTGTGACCATTGGCGAGAGCTTGAATATATTCAAAAATATTTGCTATCTCCTGAAGATAGCAAGATACTATCTTGTTCAGCTGTTTGGTAAGGCAAATTCAAATCTAGAATAGCTGACAAGACACAAACTAAAGACATACACCAAACAATAAAAACAATCTCGATACGAGAATTGATGACCGGGGCTAAGAACTTGCAAGACAAGCATGTTACCTCATCTACTCTGAAAGATGCCATAACCAAAAGCACTCAGTTGCCTAATCCTATTCTATAACTTAAGTGTTGGCGGGATAGAGGTGAAACCCATCAAGTTGCAACCCGATATACGCATTAGCGTTCTGGAAAAGCCTTGAAGCTACGGTGTTGCCGGGTAAAATACATCCCAATGGTAGCCCAATACAGGAAGAGAATCGATTGCTATGAATAGTTTCTATGAGATCAAAGAACTTCTCCCCGTGGTGTAAATCTAACCCCGGAAGTTGCTGAGAGGAGCCACATTCAAACAGATATCCTTTCTTTAGCAACGACTGGTTTGTAAAACATGGTTTTAATTTACTTAATTCGCATAGACTCTAATATATGGGTTGGATGATTTTGTATTGGCCAAATTATATCATATTAAATTAAATTAAATTAAATTAAATTGCACCGTTTGATCATCAAAAGTTGTCCTATTTCAAGCATGATAATGATCATTTGTTAACAAATAGGGAAATGGTGAGAAAATCTGGGGAAAAAACAGTGTCAAACCGCGGATTATAAGGCCCAAAATCTGGCTGAAAAGAAATAAAAATGTGTACATTTTCACTTTAATAAAATAATTTCTTACTTAAATAGTTGAATTATCATGCCTACTATTTACTTGGGATTGCATAATTATACAAGAGCACCTTTTGGTTTCAATACTTAGCCCAATAAGGCTCATGAAGTACAGTTTTGGCAACACTCCTAATGCTCCTATCTATTTGGAAAGCCCAATAAGGCTCATAAAGTACAGTGTTGGCAACACTCCGAATGCTCCTATCTATTTGGAAGTCAACAGCATAGCCAGGTGAAATGGAAATAGAAACACTGAAATAAACTTGAATCATTATCTTGGTAGGGATTTTTTTTAACATTGTTGCATAATTCAACATCTTACGATGCTTGAAATCAATCAAAAGACATTTTTGAAATGGTAATGTTGTTTTAAATTCAACGACTACTCAAATTGCAAATATCGTCCTGCTTTTAATGACAAGCTGAAGATTTAAAGTAGACAAAGTTTGGAATATATGCACAACTTTCAGAAAGTAGGCCTACATTGAGCAGCTGATGGGGAGTAAATAATCAGTACCTTTAACAATGTTACGTAACCCACAGGCTCCAATTTCATTTTCCGGTATGATGCGCAGACAGCTTATGCCCTGAGAAAAAAATGTTGCTAAACTTGGCTTTGTTATTCACAAAGAAAAACCTGGGAAACCAGGACGCGGGTTGCGTTTCATCTGTGACGCTCATGATCTTTTGTCATTATTTACTTTTAATTAAAACACTTATTTATAATGGTGTCGCCCAGCAATAATAGAAGGATGTTTTTGTAACTGTGTCGTTTTCTGTCATCTTTCAAAAGCACCGGGATAGCTCTCAAGTAACAAATTGCTGTTGTAGCCAACAAAAAGTGCGATCACTATTATCAATGACCTATCTTTATACTATCTCTTATTACATACGATATCTTTATCACACACAATACGGAAAAAACAGCATTAGTATCTTAACCAGTAATATTTAAGGTGAGATAGGATATTAAGTGCACCAATGGACGCAAGTCACATGAGGTTGACTTCGCGTAAAGTATGCGAGGTCAACCTTACCTCAAAAATGGTGCAACGGGACATCCGTGTTGGGGCAATACGTCAGCTCGACCTCACGGCTCTGATTGGTTAGGGTATTTTGTGTGTTTTCAAGCATGCGCAGTAAGCTGATCGAAGTGCGCCCGCGTATGTCAGACCGTGGCCAGGAGAATATGTGCCGTAGGTACGTCCATCCATCATACTGCGTCATTGACCTCTGTGCAGTGATGCCAGAGCATATTTCCCTGATTGTGACAGCATTTAAGCACAGGTGATGTGATTTGTCATTGATCATGGATGCAAAAGTAGTGCACTAAAATCACACATACGCATTAACTGGAAAGCTCTCCGACTTCGCTATGTAGAAGTGGACGAACACAATATGTCTTTAAATTCTGATTTCCTGAACATTGATAAACCAATGCAATCTTTAGATTAAAACCCTAAATATATACACCCTATATCTCTATCAATATGAATTGTCAAGCCACCTGTTAGGAATCAGGAATAGTGTTCTGTTAGGAATCAGGAATAGTGTTCTGTTAGGAATCAGGAATAGTGTTCTGTTAGGAATCAGATATAGTGTTCTGTTAGGAATCAGGAATAGTGTTCTGTTAGGAATCAGGAATAGTGTTCTGTTAGGAATCAGGAATAGTGTTCTGTTAGGAATCAGGAATAGTGTTCTGTTAGGAATCAGGAATAGTGTTCTGTTAGGAATAAAAAATAGTGTTCTGTTAGGAATATAAAATAGTGTTTGTTTGTTCTTTTTTGTGAGGGATGTCATTGTCACGCATAGACAATTGATTAGGTGCACTTAGTCAAAATATCAAAAGCCTTTCTTAAAACAATTTGTTTTAAAATAAATTTGAGCAGCTTTTATCTAAATTTATCTAGATCTAGGTATAACAGGGTCCCTTAACACAACATCTAACTGTTGCATCCAATTACGTCATACCTGAAAGTAATCAGATGACATCAAAAACACGAGCGACACCGAGCACTGAGACGAAAATTAATCCCCTTAAGGTTGATCCTAAATGTTTCCTTCACATTTACAAACTACAAAAGGAACATGTCAGGCAAGTTGAGTGACGAGACACCCTACCACATACAAAAAAAAGAATGCGTTTGTATCTATAGGCGTATGGAATGACGGATAATAAATTGAATAATGGTTTTCTAAATCAAAATTGCTTTGATGGGACACAGGAGGTGAGGGGTGTCAGTTTCCGCGTCGCAGCGACAGAAACGATGCAGGCAGGCAGGCATATCCAGTGAAATGTGCCATTCCGGCTAGGTTCCTTGCACCCCCATCTTATTATTAAAGGGACAATGTAGAAAGTGCGGGGGGGGGGGGGGGGTTGGCTCCCAGGTTTTGTGTGGGG
>CM069445.1:25389093-25505212 GCA_035610835.1 Ophiura sarsii | reverse complement strand
TAAATTAAAGTATGCATACAGGAGTAAAAGAAGTAAAACTTGGGGAAGTTTATTAGAAAATGTATTTGTTTTTAAAGTTTTGATTTGATTTTACATTGCTGGATTACCTAGCTTCTGCTTTTTGATAGATGTATAGGCTCCAAAAGGTCTCTTACATGCATTTTATGTGTTTTCATGAAACAAGCCTTTTTAATTTTCACACAAATGGCTTAGGGCGTGACAAACGCAGACATTGATAATACCAATAACAGTGCCACATTTCCACAATGCTCCCAATGACTTCTCTCTCTTATCCAACTAACAAACTCTAGAAACACTTAACATTTACATTCTCCTCGAAGGGAAACAAATAAAAGTGGGAATTGTCACACATCGTCAGCTCTTACAAATTAATTTATCTCGTCGTTTTACCCGCTGCAAATGTGCCCCCCACTCATCACTTTATCAAGACGTGAAGAGCTTGCCAAAGGTCATGTATAACAGGGCTAACAAAACCGGTAATTACATCGAAAATTATAGCAAATATAAACCTAACCTAGTTTTAGGAAAGAATGGAGACTGAGCACTTGAATCATTTGTTCTTTTTCTTGTATCTTTTGTAAAAAAGTTGTGAAGTGCCCGTACCAACACTCAATTATCGGCGGCATATTATAGATTCTCGTGAAAATACAATGTTTAAATGGGAGAAACGGTTGTCTCAGGTTTCCTACAGGCTCCAAAGAGTAGTACAGGGTGGTTCCAAAAAAATATTAACCTATTTCTGACATCCAATCATTTGTACTATTGTACTTAAAAGCATTAGTCCACACACAAAATCTGAAAATGTTGATGAATAAATTCCAAAATTTTCAAACATTTCAAAAAAAGTGTGCAAAACTTGGAAAAACAATTGGAACAATTGTCTTAATTTTGTTTTGTTTTTGTTTTTGACAATTTGGAAGAAAAATGGGTTGGTCAGGCCCGTAGACCAGGGTTTATTGTTCATGGTCTTATATACTGACAAAAATCTAAGGGCAGCCTTAAATCATAAAGTATGGTTATTTAAAGATAACATGTGCTAACATGAATTTTCCATAGAGGATTTCTAGTCTCACGTCTCGACTGAACATTTCTTAACATGATTTGAAGATATAAAAAACATCGCCCATCAACAATTGAATTAAAAAGTTTAAAAAATCAAACTTGAAAAGTCAAACTTGCTACAATGTTATGTAATAGTCTTATTCATTCTGGCACCAGATCGAGGCTCTATACTTGTTAATAGTGTAACAATGAAAAGGGCTAATTCCTTCTGATATAACAAGGTGCAGAATACTACAATTCTGAAAAAGTCTTGGAACACTTACTTGTTAACAACGGAAACTTCACCCCCCCCCCCCCCCCCCCCCACCCCCACCACCCCACCCCCACCCACGCAAATTACACTATGGGCATTTGTTACGGCTATTACTAGTATATGATAATTTCACATTTCAGATAAATGACTTTGAAATAAATCTACTACTACACAATATCTGCAATATATATTCTTCTATTAGTAACACAATCTAATTCTGGATCCTCTGAACTGGTTAATAAGATTTATTAAAAAACCTACTGTGTTCATCTATTTTCTAATGTACCAACTTCTAAAGGTAACTTAGCCTCTTACCAATACAGTAATTGGGTGCCTACTACATCAAAAAATGAAAGTGAAAGTCTATCTGGGATCATGGTAACAAAATTAAGCTGAAATTGAATCGTAAGACTATCTGATTGAGGTTACATATGTGATGCGATCTGTGAAAACCCGCCACATGGGGGGATGTTGGAGTAATTCTGTTATACCCTTCACAGGGGTATTCATAGTGCGTGATTTTTACGAACGACACATTTTTCATATTGGAGATATTCATATCATAAGAAAGCAGAAAATGTGCTGATTACAGAACTTTTTCGATCATTTTATCTACGATCATTACAAAAAAGTTATTAGTGAATGATGATTGTGATGTCATAAAAAGCTACAAAACAAGAAATCATGAAAACAGGCCAAAAAAGATACATATTTCAATAGAATAACATTATAAGGTTAATGAGGAAAGTAAGTAAGTTTTTGAAGGTGAAATTTCATTAAGGAACGATTTTTTTTTTCTTTTTAATTTTCACTTTTTTTCTCTAATTTCACCTTGATTAACCCTTACAGCCCCGCACCCCATGAAATCCCATTTCCCAGCCTGTCGGTTCCACGTGGCGCTGAGGTTTTTGGGTGAAATAATGGCCCGGGCTACATAGCTCCCCCCGTGGCTCAGTTGGTAGAGCGTTCGACTTGTAACCGAGAGGTCGTGTGTTCAAACCCCGGGGCGTGGCCCCTCTTGTTGTGTGTGGTTTTTTTTGCTTGAAAAAAAATTCGTTGGAAAATCCACCGGGAGTGTTAGGGTTAAAGATGATGACACAAAGTATTGGACATTAATTCTCTTAACAAATCTTTATTATTATTATTTTTTTTTAACATTCTACCCATAATCCCTAGTTCACATCTTGCGACATCCGACGGGTTTTCACAGATCGCATCACATTATACAAGTTATCAAATACAAACAAAGGCCCCGATAAAAAACCACTCAAAAATACACATCGTAAGCTGGCATACTTTCACTTTACCCAGGATCCTTTACGAGAGATCTAGAAAAACAAAACATCTATATAACGGTGTATAAAACATCAACTCAAGGGTGTTAGTGATAGAAGTCCACATTATGCAATAGCTGCTCTTTGTTAATCCCATGAGAACTACCTGCCGATTGGTTAAAATTTAGGAGGTGTCAAATATTGAGCCAATCAGAGACCTTGTTAGAGTAATTACAATTATCAAAAAGATTAGCATGAAATATGTATGAGCAAAATTTGTAATTGGTCATCAAGATGATTATATCATGTAATTGACCATTGGGAATTCTTGTTGGAAAGCTCAGGGGGTTAATTAACTAGGGCTCAACATCAACTGTTAAACCCCTAACCCCTCCTTTTGTAGTTTGCAGGAATAAAACTATCAGGGGGAAACATATGGGCCCAATAATGACGGGCTCAAACCCGGATGACCTTTTGTAACTAATCATATTAGATCTTGGAACTTTGATTGCACACATGGGGCAGCTATTTCATATATGGTCTTCTATTGCAATGAATCTATTACTGAAAGTGCATCCTAATAAAATGTCACACTGCATGCGTGCAATAATTATAAATACGAGGAAGACTTACTTGTTGCATTCTGTCGGCCTCTTTCTTTCGAGACACAAATGCATTTCCACTGGCGTTTTTAGCTAATCGTATTCTGGCAAGCCTTGCTTTCTGTAAAGAAACAAAAGAAACAAATAAAAAAAACCATTAATATGAGTGATACATGTCATACATACATATAGTGTTGTCATTGGACCATCATGATATAGATTTCCATATCTTCTAATCTCACAATGGTATCCTACGCTATTTTACCTCGATGCCTCGATTGCTTTAGAATATCAGTATAGGTGAGAGCGGGTCTTCCCGGAATTTTTCCATCCATGTTTTAGTAGATTTTTTCCATCCATGTTTTAGTAGATTTTTTCATTCATGTTTAAGTACCCATTGCTTCAATTTATACACTTGCTTAATTCACTTGCTTTTCTGGGACAATGACTTACAAAAAATTTGGTAAACAAGTAAATTCATCATGTAGTAAGTTGATGAGTAAATAATTTCATTGTAACTCCACATTATATAGTGATCCAGAGGTCCCAGGTTCAAATCCTGGACGGTAAATAACATTTATTTCACTGACCATCATTTATTATGTGTGGAGTTAAGATGAAATTATTACCACTTACAAACTTATTGTTTATGATAACCCCTTTTAGGTTGATCAAGCTACCGTACTCTACAATGGTTCCATTCCTCGAACACCCTGCAAGAAAAGACTTCCCCTTCCCACTCCATCCGCCACCCCTTCCCATCTGACCCCTCCCCTCAAATAAATACCCACCCTATTTAACACCAACCCATACATTCTATACAACACAACAAAATCAGGTACACATTGTCATTTTCCATATCTTCTTTCGTGTCCTACCACATAAGTCCTAGATCCCCCCCCCCCCCCTCAATTAATACCCACCCTGTTTAACACCAACCCATATATTCTATACAACACAACAACATTTGGTACACATTTTCATTTTTCCATATCTTCTTTCGTGTCCTACCATATGAGTGTTAGATCCCTAGAGAAGAATCTCAATACGAACGGCTGGAGCACCGTCGTTGCATAAGCCCATACATAATTGATTGGTGGCGCTGGCGGGTGAACCTATCCAGGGATGACAACGATTACTCAATTTTCTCCCTTGAAAAGTAATCCTTAAAAGACCCCCATTTTATACAGTCTGCTATAGTGCCATACAATAATGAGTGTAATGAGATATGAATTTTAATCATGCCAATAATTAAAGTCAGCGACCTCTTTTCACAGTTTAATAAATATTACATCACTATATTATATCACTACATTAAGTAATCAGTGTGGAATGAAAGAGCTCATTCTAAAGGAATGTCACAGTAAAATAATGAAAATTATAAATTGGATTTTTTTTTTTTAATGTTTGATAGTGGTTGTTCTGGCCCAGTCCTAGCCAGCACACTGAATTCTGAACCGTGTCAGATCTTTTGGATGACCCATCTTAAAGAATACAATCAGTATATATTTTAAATTTTGAAAATTGCAATGATTTTCAACGCGGTTATTTTACATATAAAATCCCACTTATTCCTAGTAATTTTATCAATATGCACATGGACAAAATGGTACCGGCCGTAATCCTCATGATATTTTGTCACATTTGGAAATAAAGGTCAGTAATTAGTGTTAGTATTAGTGAATACAAATAATGATCCACCTATGTATTAAAGGGGCACAGAGAGATTTCTCAAAAATTGAAATTCAAAATGTTTACCTTGTTTAAATAGATGATATACATAGAAACCCTCTCATGTAAGATTTCTTCCAAAAAAATCAGTAAAAATGAAAAATAAAGAAATTTTCTCAGCATTTCCGAAGGTATATTAGTGCTTTCACCTTTTTTTGTATTTTGATTAAAAATCACTACCAATTGAATCAGGGAGGTCATGACTATGCATCACGCAACAAGCCATGGGTGGGCTTCAAGTTTATTTTGAATAAAAATGAAACAAATAAGTAAGAAGCCATCTGTGGCCTTCTAGATGAATTTGGGTAGCTTCGATGTGATTTTATTGAAACTCAAAACGCTATCAAATCCACAAATTTCACATGAAATACAGCAAATTAAGCTCTATAATTTTAGGTGGTAGTTACTCCGTATAAAGCATTTGACGTATTATGTGAAAAACCCAACTTCTGAACAAATTGAGGTCTCCCTCCATGAAGGATCGCTTAGTGCCCCTTTAATGAGAACAGCATTGATCTCAATCAGATAAGCCTGAAAGGGTTTTAAATTACCAGACATTTTAAGTTTAAAAACTACATTTTGATGGAACGACCCTACCCTGTACTGATTCCATCAAAAATAATATGCAAAAGTATAATTCTGCTTGAATAAAACGTCCATTACCTTTCAGAAACCAATTTAAAAGAGAATTAGTTTATATGTAATATCATAACCATGCCCCATTTACTCGTAGTCAATATAATCTTACATTGTATGGTGAAAATGATGCCGCACACCCGTATGTACATATATACCCACCAGGGGCCATTGCAATCAGGGGTGTAGTTAATTTTATTCGCGCAAATACATCCTAAAAATAGCACCACGATATGTTGTTCCTTCATTAAAGCATCGCGATCAAGGCTACCCTGATGGATATCAAATCCAATACAGACCTGCAGAGTATAATGCAGCCCCCCTCATGGAAGAACTACATGGAAGAACTAATTAGAAACACTCTTCCCCATCGCGGATATACAAGTGGGGCTCATTGTGTACGATGGGGAAACTAATTTCTTGTCGTGTTATCGTCGCCATTCATTATTATGAAGCAGAGATACCCCCACCTTAGACTAGTTACAAATGAGTGCTCTGATATGAATAACAAACTATGCTATATAGCCATAGGGGCTAATGAGAAAGCAAGAAGATATTAGTTTATCACATGTGCAAATGAAAGATATGTGTTTTAAGATGTAGAGTATCATGTTAAGGCCCAAAATAATTGAGTTCAATGGAAGTGTGCTTTTCATAATTACTATTACAATACTCCTGTGACTTTACTGTTTGGGAATTTGTGCCTGTTAAAACCTTCACTGGCATCTTCAAATGAACAATGCCCCCACCTCCACCCCACCCCATAAAAAGAGGCTTTTGATATTAAACCCCAACACTTGTTAGGTAGATGTAAGCCGATAAATCCCCTGCTCTTACAGGGTGAAATACTTTTCAGTTTGTTGTGTCTTTTTAAAAAGAAAATACTAGCCACATACATAACATATCATAGTATAAATGATTTTTATCTACCCTTAGGCTATATTAAAAAAAATCTTTTGTCTCAAAGCTCTTCAGTTTTTCAAAACCTAATGCGGAAAGCGGGGGTTTTTTTAAAGTTTTTTGGGGTGGGTTTTTTTTGTTATGAAATCAAGCGTCACACTATATTGTACTTTAGATCAATGCATCAGTGCTATCTTCAGAGATAGCAAATTATTCAGCATCTATAGAAGATGTTACCTATAGCGTCACAGCAAGTGTGCGCACGCATTGCCTGCCAAACAAAATCTTGCCTGCTGATATGCGTGTGCAAATTTGCCATCTTCAGAAGATAGCAAATTATTTAGCATCTATAGAAGATGTCACCTACAGCGTCACAGCAGGTGTGTGCACGCATTGCCTGCCAAAGAAAATCTTGCCTGCTGTTATGCTGAATAATTTGCTATCTTCAGAAGATAGCAAATTTGTCAGCATCTATAGAAGATGTCACCTTTAACGTCACAGCAGGTGTGTGCACGCATTGCCTGCCAAACAAAATCTTGCCTGCTGGTATGCGTGTGCATTTGCTATCTTCAGAAGATAGCAAATTATACAGCATCTATAGAAGATGTCACCTAACGTCACAGCAGGTGTGCGCATGCATTGCCTGCCAAACAATATCTTGCCTGCTGGTATGCATGTGCATTCAGAGGGGGCGTCCACACTAAACCGATCAGTCAATGCATGTTTCCCCATGCATGGAATGGAACCAGGGACTTAACATTGTTGATCAATCAACAATGTAATGAGGTGACATGGTCTGTAGTAAAGGATACAACACATTTGTTGTCAGTCCGTACATACATATGTCTATAGAGACGGGGTGACAGCAATGTTTATAAACAAATGCAAGGGTCAAAGGGACTGGACTGTTGATACATGTTTGAGGGAACAGTATATGACCACACCACTGTCCACTATGCCATGCCTTATTGCCCTTTATAATGCTTTGGTGTGAGTTTTAAAAGCACGGGTCTTAAACAAAACAGGATGCGCACACATACTGCCGGTCAAAGAACAATGGCAACTGCCAGGCAAATGTTTGGTATGACGTCATCCGTCACCCTATATAGTCATACGCATGGAGACAAACTGGGCAAGTATTAATATCCCATATTCTTATTTCCTGTGTCACACCCCCATGCTTCAGTAATTATGGTAAAACAACACAAATTTATGATACTTAATTTAGAAAATGCACGTAAACACCATATGTTATACACCTGGAGTGTCACGTCATGGCATACCTACACTCAGTGATGCATATATATATGCGTACAGACTTACATTACGGGGTATCTGATAATGTAGGTAGGATAAAAGAACAGGTGTAAACCTACCGTCAGTTTTGTTGCAACTGATCAACTATTTTTTATGATACCATACAAGTGTATCTTTAGGGAATTTCCCTACTCGTAGTTGTGTACACGTTTGTTTTAGAGATTATCAGTAGAGCCTCGAGACTGATATTTCTTTCCTCTTTCATCTGAACTAAATTCATGGGTAAAAAAATACAGGGTGAGTCAAAAAGACTGCAATAGTGGAAAGAAGCCATTTTGTTTTCAAAACCAGAATGAATTTTACAACTTTTTAAACGTTGCAAGAATGCTGTATTTAATCTTAACTTTGTGTAAAAATATGAAGTCGAGCGCATTTTTCGTTTGTATTTGGTGACCCTCTTTGCTGCACAACCAAATTTACCTGTTTGTCCACGAGCACAGTGATTTTCATTTGAAATGGCACACATTGCATTTTCATATTTGAATATCCCGCCAACAAAAAAATGGAACATTTCAGTTTTTTATTAAAATTTAGAACATTATACGCTTGGGTACGATTATAATTGATTATGCTAACTCACATGTAAACAAGAAAGGATGCATCAAATTCACAAAATTTCACAAACATCACAAATGAACTCAAGTTTCCAAATTTGAATGAGAGACACATTTTGCGATCTGATGCATATTTTGGGTATCTCGTGGACAAACATGTAAAATGGGTGCACTGGTCAAAAGGTTCACCATAGACAAACGGAAAATGCGATTGACTTCATTTTTTCATACAAAGTTAGGATTAAATACATCATTCTTGCAACTTTTAAAAAGTTTTAAAATTCATTTTGGTTTTGAAAACAAAATGGCTTCTTTCCACTATTGCAGTCTTTTTGACTCACCCTGTATGTGTACAATACTAGGCACTGTGGAAAGTGATAAAGATAACAGCTAACAACACAATATGTAATATAATTGTTGGCAGACTACTATAATACAACCACATAATCTGTCACTCCTCCCACACAAGGGAATATTATGTTCAAATACAAATCTACAAATTGCTTAGTTGTACACACAGATGAATTAGCAAATAAATGACTTTGAAAGCTAAATTGAAAGAAAATTAAAAATTAATTAAATAAAACATATGTCTCTATTAAGCGTAGATGCTCAATCATATATGTATAAATCGTATCTAAATTGACAACTAATTAGGCTCTGTCTGACGTAAATGGAACTCTCTAATATCAGGTGTATGCCCATAGCAAAGTAGTATATAACAAAAGATTATATGAATTAATGTTACCATGTATAGAGCGTCTAATGTCCTGGGGAGGGGTAGTCGTATATAAAAATGATGCAAGGATATGCCACCTCTTTCGAACCACTTTTTTGCAAAAATATCCTTGAACATGGGTCCCATTTGGTTTTGGCTTTTAAATATTTACAAATGGATCTTCATTTCTGTGAACCACTCTCTCCCCAATCAAATCAGCTGTTTTTAGGCAAACCAAGGGTTTGCGACTCAAACTGCCGATTGAAAGCCACTTAACTTTTTCTGTCTGCATATCTTAGGTGGCGCTGTGAGTGCTGTTTGTTGTCTGCTTTAGACTTAATTGAAGTTTACACGGAATCGTTGGAAAAATTCCCAAAATATTGTGCCGTTTTGAAAGTTATAAAATATATGTTCGGATGGTTATCACAAGCCTAAAATATATGATACTTCTTGTTTCATCTGGTTTTTTATGCATTTGAATTCATTTCCTCACTTAACACCATACTGTTATTGTCTGTGTCCGACGGACTTGATGCAAGTCTACATCAATTTCTTGCATTTCGTTGATGTAACCTTAATTGTTTGTGTTATCATAAAGTGGCGCTGTTGCCTTTATTAATTTATTAATAACGTCAAACACGTCAAATGACGATCATGACGATTACTCAAATTTATGTAATTTATGAAAACGGGACCTGATATCTATGTATGCTCAGTATAGGACTTCCCTATCCCATAATTAATAAAATCCCTGTGCAAACCACCTCGACTGTTTCATAACTTTTAGCCCCCACACCCTCCAGCTGCACACCCTGTCAAACAATAATCCACATATACTCCTCCCCCGCCCCCGGTCTCATACACAGCCACCTACGCTTTAATGGTTATATCACAGGCTTGTCAGTTTTGATGATCACATGAATTTTCTGATGCTTGATAAATATATACGGTACATCTTGTCAGGCAATCTCATTTTGCGATCCAGACAAAAAAACACCTTCCGAAATATAACAAAAATAAAAATGTTTAATTTGTCTTCATATCGTCCTAAGAATCACCTCAACTTCACCAAAAAAATTGTTTTGCCATCTGCTCGAGAAGTGGCGGTAACGGCATCTCATTTTTTGTGTCCTGTAGTAGACAAGGTGCATCATTTTATTGCAAATGCCAAATTAAGCACACATCGCTTTCGTTCATTTAACAAGATGACAGAAAATAATACGATACGAGATAAGTTCTTGTGCAGTTAAGCAACCGTCTGTCAGCATAAATTTTCATCCACGAAAATTGAGACGTTTTAAATGCTACAAATCCAAATTTGGTGGTCTTTCATTTTAGAGGTTTCACATTAGAAAGTGTCTTTTAGCATCAATCAAGGTTGTTTGTCTGCAATTTATTATCAAAATGATAGCATCAAATTATTCAAACAAGGTCAGATCATTTTAAACACTTTTTGCGGAGTACCACTTTTTGTCGAGTACTGTACCTTTACAGCAAATCACATATCGCTATGCAAAAGTAGATATCCTCTTAGAGCTATGTCTTGGCTGACTATCACATAACCAAATTACAGGGATAAAGATCACAAAGCGGATGAGAATTTACGGTTCTAAGTATACAGCTTGAAAACACAAATTACATAATTCATCCAAATGACCTGATTTTCTTGTCCACCATGCTACAGACCTGGGGGGGGGGGCACTCAACTTTTTTGGGGGTAGGTGTGTGTGCCGCACAGGGTCTCAAAAAGGGGGGCTACAGTACTGAACTGAGTGGATATTATGACGAAAATAGGGTCTTAAGAACTGATTTTTTTCAAAAAAGTAGGTCTTGAGAACTGGCCTATAGTTCAAATTTGATTAGCAAGAACGCAAATTTTTGATTTTTTTTTTGGTTTTAGAACGCAAAATTTGCGAAGAATTGGGGCTTTAGAACGCAAAATTTTGCGATTTTTTGTTTGTTGAATTTTCAATAAAATTGGGGTCTTAAGAACTGATGCAGGCTCAAAAGGGGGGTCATAAGAGCTAGCAGTAGAGGGTGAAAAAGGGGGTCTTCAGCGCGGCACATACCTATACCCTTTTCCAATGTCAGTGCCCCCCCCCCCCCTACAGAGTGGCCTGTTCGCTCTCCAGGTCTTACACTGTTAAACCAAGTTAAACCTTTACATTAAGTCTGAAGTCTTCCAGGAAACCACCAACTAACTAATCTTACAGATATTTGGAACCGTTACGGATCCATGAATATAATTATTTGAAATTGTTTTCAATATAAGAAAATGGCTATGCATGTGACAATTCTCTCCATTGTCCAGTCAGTTATGATTTTGTACAACTGAAGAAGAAGAAAAAAATCTATGAATCTAATTATTTGACATTGTTTTCAATACAAACCAGTTATGCCTATGGCATTTTGAATAATCCAAACTGGATTACCTATTACAATTATTGATATAATTCAATTCACTCCACTGCCCAGTCAGCTATAATTGTGTACAACTGAATCCGATAAGTACTATACGACCACCACATATCCTGTATTTTACCTGTTTGTCCATTGCATTTATACCACTGATGGGCTTAGGGATTGAATACTAAATGGGGTTTCCATTTTTATGGATTATATATGGATTATTATAAATCCTGTCACCACTTTGCATTAATGGAGAAATGGAGAAATTAACAAATATCTTACTATCCTAGGGCGACAAAGAAAAAAATCCCTGTTCCATTGGCGGACAGCTAATTCAACTATTTTGGTCAATTGGGCAGACATTTTGTCTACGCTGTTTCAATATCATAATCTAAAAGACAATTGTTTGAAAAAATCAAACAAATTCTCAAAAATGTGTGAAATGAACCAGGTTCAAGACCGTGTATTTTTAAGGTCTCTAATTCATGCCAGTTTGTCCGAGTCTACATATTATGAATTAAAAAATTTGTAAAGTAAAAAAATGTGTTTCAAAATGTATCATGATTGTTTTTTCACATTTTGAAAAGTTAAATTAAATCCTGAAGTAAGGCCCACAGAACAATTGGATATTTGCTGTTGTTATCTAACCCTAACTCTAGTACACCACACAGCAACAGATTTGTTTTCCAAAATTCACCAGAAAGGTCACCCCGACCGCCCCCCCCCCCCCCCCCCCCCCCCGGATTTGAACCACGGACCTCCAGCATCAGGGCCCAGACCCTAGCCACTACACCACGGCTGTCAGTCGACACTCAGCGAGTATATTCGCCTCGTTATATAGCCTGGGTCCATTTTGTAGCCCAAAAATCTCATTTTGTAGCCCAAAAATCTGCACGCCGGGTTATAAAAACATTTTTTCCGCCCAGTTGCCGTGTGGTGTAGTAGAGTTAGGTTTTTTTTATGGAACCGAAAATAAAAAACCCTGTTCTACAGCCACGACAGACCCATTTTTTTATTTCTAATTTTCAAAACGATTTTTTAAATTTTTTTAAAGAAAATGTTGTGTGATTTGTTTGCGATTTCTTTTTTGTGTGGATTTTTTTAATGAATTTCTTTATAATGTTTTTGAAATAGTTCTAAAATTGCCGAAAGTTCACCAAAATTTCCCCCATCTTTTGGAGAGGAAAAACACAAAACACGTCCGACCCTACCTGAGGTCCGTTTGTCCGTAGAACAGGATTATTTCTCCTGTCGCCTAAAGCCAAAATATATATAATAAGATTGCAAAGTGACATTGTGTATAAAAATACCGCTGCAGATCCACTTTCTTTTGTGCATGTACGTATTTATTGATCGGGCTTGTTTTCAATTCCCGTCATAAACCGATCAATAACATTGTGCGGTTATGATTACAAACAGCTCATTGATCTCTTGGACGCAATGGGACAAATTAAATCGTGCATAGGCCACTTGTTTCAATGATAAGTCATGGAAATTGGATGAAAACGATTTGGCATTTACAAAGTTGTTTACAAATGACGGGTCCATACAGGCAAGCTTAAATGCCATTAAAACATTAGCATGAGTTAGCCTTTAAAAAAATGGTTTGATTGCCCTAACATGACAAAAACAAATAGGGTAGGTCGGTCGGGATTTTTAGGTGTTTTTTGTTTGTTTTTGAAATCACCTGCTTTGGGGACTTAAAATAGCCTAAATGAAGCAAACAGTCAGAAATGTTAATACTTTGTTCAATTTTTTTTTATAATTTTTTTAAAAAAAGATTTCCTCCCTCAAAATAATAAAAGATATTCAGGGTCGGCGATGTATTTAGGGTCGGTCGAGTTAGGCCAATCAGACTTTTTTTTAAAGGCCTTAGTAGTACTAAAGTTAAGTCAAACTCGGGCACAAGAACATATGGGGGGGGGGGCAGAGCATATTTTTGAAATGTCTTGTTTCGTATCCCATGACTTAATAAAATGGAATGACCATGATGCTACTTTATAGCTTTAAGTTTAAACTGAAATGAAATATATAGGTAGGTCACCAATCAAGACAATGCAGTCGATAATACCCAATTCTCTATTCTTTATGTTAGGTCAGAAAATTTACAGTGCGTGCAAAGTATGGTTGGTCAGAATTATATCAAAAATTCACCTCAACAGAAAATTTTGCATTATGGTTTAACCCCAGTGTTCAACGTCCTCCCCTTTACAGAACAGTAATTATACACTAAAGATTTGTTTCGCTCAAATATTACCATGATTGGATTCAAAAGTACTGTATAGGTTTGAATTGCATATAATATTTACCTCCAAGAGACAAAATGCTTTGTGGTCTGACCCTAGTATGTGCCACTTCCTTCACTTCATTAGGCGATCAGCTCAAATTTGCCGCATAAAGTTCACATTTAAATACCCTCTGTCAATTACTTAACACTAATTATATAATCAATGCGACTCCGAGTCGCTTGCGAATCCAACGGACCGTTTCAAATGCAATGCATTTTTCACGCGGATTATGATATGGCTGAGGAAATGGATACTTTTCGGTCATTTCACACGGCGACCAATCTGACGTGTGACTGTGGGGTGAGACGATTATACAGGGTGGTCGAAATTAAACAAGTGGTTCAAGATCAAAAATGTGTTGATTAGGCGACAAAAAACCCTGTTCTACAGGCAAATGGACCTCTCAGTTAGGGTCAGTTGATTTTGTGTGTGTTCCCCCCCCCCCCCCCCATCCCCCCCAAAACCACCCTACCAAATCGAGACATTTTGGAATTTGAAAAATGTTCAAAATATTTCACAAAAATCAAAAGAATTTTGAACATTTTAAAATTAAAAAATAAATTAATCAGAAAATTTAAAAATAATGTGTTGGTTGGGCCTGTTGAACAGGGTTGTTGTTTTCTCATTGCCTTACAATATTTTTAAATCTTTTTGGAATGCTGAATTGAAGAAATGACAATGGTTGACTGACAAAAATTGTCCAAAAGCAGTCTGTATACATACAAAAATAGAGGTAATTATAAACGTTTTGGATACAGATTTCTAAATAAATGCGAGTGTGAGGACCATGCCTGTTTATGTCCATTGTTAGCCATCAACATCACATGCATGATGGTTAATATAAGGTTAATTAAAGCTGTGGTCGGCATGTCGGTGAATCTCAAGTGTGCATACCTGCCCTTTGGCGCAATGAAGAAAAACCTGCGATCATTCTTTAACATATGTGTGTGTGCCCACGTGCAATCAATGTTAAAAAATTAGGTTTGGGTTTTTTTTACGGAGATGATACCTATTCACATATGTGATGTGATATTGATTTGGCTATATTGAAAAAAATCTTTTGTCTCAAAGCTCTTCAGTTTTTCAAAACCTAATGCGGAATGTGTTTTATATTAAGTTTTTTTTATAAATATAAAATATTGAAATCCTGGTAAAAGTGACCTTTTTGTATTTTAAATGATGTGACCAATGAAAATCTGAAAAATCTGTGAAATTGGTGGATTTGTTTAAAAAAATTTTTTTTAAAAACGACAGATTTTTTTCTTCTTCTTACGCGCACCAATTAACTAACGCACGCGGGAGGTTTGAGACAAAACATTTTTTTGAGATAAAACCTAGCAAAGGATAGAAATTATAAATTTGTTTTCTATTGTTTTGAAAACCATCAATTGCTCATATCTCTAGAATTTAGTGTCCATTTGCGAGGGGGGGTGGTCTGCAAATTAAAGGCTTACTATTCTGCCAATACAAATTTAGAAAAAAACTAAAATTTAAATATTACCGACTTCAGACACATGTTGCCTGATCGCATGAGATGGTACACAATTTATATTTTGGCATGCACATACTGCTATAGAAATTGACAACGTTCCCAGAAGATATTGAACACACTGAAATATGTAATCCAAATTTTGTTTGGCTAAATGTCACACATTTTACCCCTCAAATTGTCTGAAAATGGTATCGATTTTACAGATTTGGCAGCATTGAGGCAAAATGGCCCAACTTAGAAAAAAGAAGATAAATGAGAATATTTGGAAATGGATCTATTGCTGTACTCAATTGATAATTAAAAGAAAGATTAGATTAACGATTTGATTAACAGCGGATAATAACTTAACACACTTTGTGTAATCATTCAGCGAGTTGCTTACATTACAACATATGGTAATAAACCTGTATAGGTAATCTCCAATATAAAGCCACAAACCTGGTCAAATTTCCCCTCACCATACATGTCTCTATAGAGAACAAAATCTGCACAAAGTGAAGCTGTCAGGCATACAAGCAAGTGAAGAAATTGCTATAACCAACAAGACCCTACCTGAATAGATAGGAGCAGCCTTGACAATGCTGCTCGGTGGCCAACACCATTATTGATCTTGACCGTCTTGTTCTACATATCTCAACATTACCTAGTACAATATTTTCAATTTCAATATACACTTGGGCACGATCGATAAGACGACTGGAATAAAACAAGACGGTCAGTTTACCATCGGCGGGGTAGAATGACGATTGTCAAGCTTACAATAACAAAAGCACCGCATTGAATGGGAATAAATTGCTTGACCCAACGATGTCCTCCTGCATAAAGACGACAAAATGAGGATGGAGTTGCGCTGCTCTTCACGTGACAAGAGTGATTTTTATCCAGTTCAATTGAAGAAATAATATCAATTTATCCTGACATAACTTTTAAAGATACTTTAATATGCTCTGATACTGACAATGTCATATAAGCACAGACGTTACCGATACAAATGGTTTAATCAGAGAAAACCCTTTGCGAAATGCTATAATAAAAAATGCAAATTGTTTAAAAACTATAACATTTATCTGAAGATACACAAAGTGGGCAAAATAATTTGTTAATAAAGCTACGGGAATAAATCTATGTTTTCAAAGTCATCCGTGAGTGAAGCTTATTGTCGGCATTAGACGTTGCAACTTGCAGAATATTTTGACACTTGTCACATCGTTTTGACTAAATCAAAAATAGGATTTCTTTTTTTAAAATTCAAATCTATCACTGATGAAGCATGAGGAAAAGACAAAATACAACTTAATTTAGCTGTAAGAAATTAGCGTCATATCAGCTTGTGCTACTCAGAACATTTCTTCGCACAAGGTTATAGACTAAAAAATCCAATATTGAAATTGAATAGACTGATCGCCAAGCGAAAGCAGCAGCACGGCATAACCGCAACAGTCGGGGTCAAACGGCTAGAATTTCAACACTCCTGGACGGCATAAAATGAAAACATGACGTAATATCGCCGTAAGTACCCGGTGTGTGATTCCCAATTTGTTGCCTCAAAGTCAACCGTTCGCAGCGAAGACGGCGAGTCAAAAATAACCCCTGCAATTCGATGATTACGTTTTTTTTATAGCGTTGCTGTCACAAGCAATAAGCGTCAGTGACATAGAAACCATGAAGGTGGGTAGGCAGGCATGGAGATGGGTAGTCGAGTTCAAACTGATAATGATTGAACAGAGCGATGTATAATGAAACATCCCTGATTGGAATTGCAATTGCACCCAACTCCTAACACGATGACCTTGATAGCGGTCTTTTCAATATCTTATATCATTGGCAAGATTCCTTGCTAAAATTACTACTTACTGAAGATAGCATGTGAGCTTGTGTCTTAGGAACTTTTGATGTAGGGACAGGTTTAGATGAAACTTGCTGTCTACTGAAGATAGCATTATAAACCAAAGTCTTTTGACTTATTGATTTTAAGGACAGGTGTAGTTATAACTTGCTATCTACTGAAGATAGTATACAAACAAGTGTCTTTGGACTTTTGATGTATGGACTAGTATAGCAGAAATGTGTTGTCTATACTGAAGATAGTCCATTAGCATATATCTCTGAACCTAAGCTGTTTAAACATAACTAAATGCATGATGTTTCACTTATGAAAAATAAAATGAAACATTGCAATAAAGCACACAAGAAAATATTATTGGATACGATACATTAGATGTAAAAGGAGAAGTATTCCTAAAGCTTGTTATCTATTGACGATTTAGCATCAGCATATCCTGAATCAAAAGTTATTCTGACATAAATCCATATGTGATGTTTCACTTTAAGAAAGGTGAAACATTCTGCAAAAGGGAACACATGAGCATGTGTCTTTGGACCTATTAATGTGAAAGATAAACATAACTGAACTTTGCTATCAACTGAAGATAGTGCATTAGCATACATCACTAAATATAAAGCTGTTAAGAACTCAACCTATACATGATTCCACTCCAAACAAAATTCAAACATTTTGCAATACAAAAATTGTTTGTGCAAAAATTAAAATCAGGAAATATTATATGACCCTCACTTTTTCAGATTCAACAACAATCAATTCTTTTTTTAAATTTGGCAACACACAAACAAATAACCACACAGAAAGAATAACTATATGTGACCTGGCACGACAAAATGAGCGTAAAGTTGCAAAAAATAAAAAATGATTTTTCACTTTTTCAGAAAGTAGATGTCCTCAGGTTTAAAATGACACCAAAGTTGTTATAATAGGCCATTCCAAAGTGAAATTATGATAAATTGAAGTTAATCACAGCTGAATAATTGAATTGGAGAAAACTTATCGTCACTTGGCTCTCCTACATTTCCATTCAAAACTTAATCGAAAGATTGTTTATGCCAAAAACCTCTTATTAAACGGTATGTCATCGGTCCATTTGGGAATTTACAGGATTCAAACTACTATTAATAGCTTCGGAAAGCCCTGACCTTTAAGACCATACCAAATTTGCCATAGGGAATACTATTTTAAACCCAGGGAATTGACGATGTAAACAAGGTAATTTCGAGACATTTCCTCTCTCTTTGCGTTCATTTCTTGAGATGTAAGAATAAAATGCCCTCTCTAAAATTACTTTAAAAACATATTTAGACCCAAAATATTTTCTTAAAAATTCGGAATGTGATACATGAATAGTTTATCTTTCCGAAAATGAAAATATCTCATTTTCGACCAGGCCATATCTCAAAATCAGCCCCAGTGACTTTGCACTCATTTTGTCGTGCCAGGTCACATATTAGCATATGATGATAAGTCAATGCGAGTTGTTTAGAATATGCGCTGAACATCAATTACTTCTACCACATAATGAAGACAGTTATATTAATACATGTAAGGTACCTACGAAAAATCAATATAATTAACTAAGAATGCGACCAAGCAGGTGATGTTTAATTGTCATGTTCGGAGGCAAGGTTAACATTGGATTAATTATCAAAATATCTAAAGACAATATTGGAATTAAAGGGGCACTCTCTTTTTTTTGGGATCACCTGTATGTGGGAACTTTTGCAAATGTTGCAAGTGGACATGTAAATGTGAAAATATCAACAGGTGAAAATATTCTTTTGCAATCATAATTAATGTAGAAGCCGTGAAATTAAAGTCTTGCGCATTTTCCAAACACAATATATAATCGTGAAAATATCTGTACGCAAAAATTACCACGTATACAGTAGTTATAAGACACTTACATAAAGGTTATAAAAGTGTTGCTGGAATTGGTTGCTTTAGAAGAGTGGATCATTAATTCTGAGATACAGGTCTGAAAAATGGATATTGACAGTCAATAGTTAGGTCACCCAAGCCCTATTATGAAAGCTATGAAGATTGTTAAACGGGGTCAGTCGTCACAAAAATACACAAACACAATAGTCAAACGACCTTGCTATTGTCAACACTCCCTACACAGAGGTCTGCTGTGCAAATCTGTATGATGATATTCGCATGTAATGTCTATGGCAGATTTCATTCCGTGGTATAAAGCTATGAGGCTTCCGTGGTCTTCGCTATCTCCAAGCAGATAGAGCAATACGTACACGGACTTTTTTGTAGACGAGGGTTCATTTCATGTTTTGGTGAGGTTTAGAATGAGTTAGGATTCCTGTAATTTTGAAGACCACAGATTTTCAAAACGTGAATTGTCCAACATTTTACGACATAAATTTGGTCACCAAACATATTTAAAACTATACATTTTACCATTCTGCAGATGTTATTGACCTCCTCTATAATTCTACATGATTTTTAACACGTTTCTCAGTTTTTGAGAAGCCCAAATAGACCATTTTCCGAAGCTATTTCTAGCAAATATTGCAGTCACTGATACTCCATTGTTTTCTTGCGTATAACAAAATATGACATGCAGCGTGACCTCCCTACTGGCTGTTGAGAATGATCAGACATTTTGCCCTCTCATCAGTGAAATCAGTTTGAGGGGGATTGCCTAATAATTGAAAAAAAATTCTGTTTAAATATTTCTTTTTAATTCATAGGTTAGCTAAAAATCTTAGTTGCCCTTAACATCCCTTTACAGATTACCTGTTATAATCATACATTTAAACTCTGTAGGAGAATGCTGATGAGCGTATTAATAAACCAGCTCAGATAACATGTGAATTACTACTTTGGATAACCCACTCTTGATCACAGGAAGAAGTCAAGTTGCACTGGGTAGGGTTACATATCCCACAATTTAGTAGCCCAGTTGGGCTTCTTTCGATAGCACACTATGTACAAAGTGCTATTTTTAAATTGGGCTACTTTTTTTACCATTTCCTTTCCAGTTTGAAACCAATGTTCAATGTCAAAGTTGGGCTTCTTTTATCACAAATTGGGCTACTTTAAATTGGGCTAATTGGGCTGATAATTTAGACTCGTTATTTGCAAAGAGAAAGCTTGAAGTTTTTGTAGAACAGAGGCATTATTTGAAATGCAAGTGAGAGAGAGGATGACAGAAATCCCATATCTCTTGAAATTTATCTGATGCAGGATTTAGCAAAAAGTTTAGCAAAAGTCATGAAACAAAATCTGCACTAATCAAATGCTTGGACCAAACCAGAATTTAGAAATTAGAAGAAAAAAATGGTTTTGATATTTCATATTATTTTGTACAAACAGTACATTAAACCCTAAAACAGAAGGGCCTTTTGGTAGACTCGATCTTTCATGTCTTCCCTATTTAACACACAGCCCCTGCGAGGGTGCTCAAATGTGTGCCAGTAGTTTCACGCGGCATTGTACACCGCATCATGCGATAGGGCGCACGATTTGCCTCCCATGGCGCGGCGTGATGATCATTTGATGCACTACCTTTGAATTGAACCAATCAGGTGGTATTTCTAATGTTGTTGGGCATAAATGCGCATGTTCGTAGATCGTTTGAATATTCATATATGCTAAATACTCGTGGAATTCCACAACTTTTTTGACATATTATTTTCCCAGTCCCTCTTTTTGGTCCACTATTTTTAAAGATGGCAGCCATATAGAGGGAAGCGGGGGACCCAGTCTAGCCTTTTTGCAGGGATATTCTCCTAATCAAACCAGGTTTGAAATTGGACCTACTTAACTTGGTTAGAACATACAAGCCATTTTTGTATTCACCCCGGAATACCTTCATGATAATGTTAATGGATGTGCTTTACAATGGTACAAATGTCTTTTCATAGGTCGTTGACCTTCTGAGGTTAAAAAAAAAAAATCCCCTCCATAGAATTTATTAAGCAGGTAATAACGAATAATGTTAATTAAGAATAGAAGAATATGCCATACGGCAAGGATATCCTTGTGTAGATGGAAATATTATGATATTCTACGTATGAGTTAGTAATAAAGATTATTTTGAATTTGCTGCAATTAATATCTATTCTTCTTGAGCAATAATGGCACTTAAATACAATACTTATTATAAGGTAGTGGTCATGAAAATGTTTAGAAATAAGGCCACAAAAATAAAGTTTGTTTCCAGTAGCAAGCTTGAAAAGTCAAATGCGAAATGCATTTTTAAATTTCATGCAAATTTATAGTGAAGATTCACTTGCAATGGGTGCATTTAGTAATATCTGTGATTTTGATTTTCAATTTCGATAAAAGATGGCACCCTAACAATAGATTTTTTCCATTTTTTTTCTTTCACTTTTTTTTAAATGCGGAACAATCAAGCGTCAAAATCAAATACGTGCGCTCCTGGAAACGAACCTTTTTTTGTTGTTGGCCTAATAGCACCCTAATAAATTAGTTTGACTTTCATTTTCTGTGTTTGTCAAGGGTCCGTACTTCACACGTCTAAATATACATACAAATCAATACAAATCAGTACAGCAGGGTATAAATCAATGATAAAAATCAGCAAAGCAGTTCAGTTAATTTGAAATGTATTCATACACCTCCTCCTGACCTGGCCTAATAAATGGCTTACATTATCCAAAGACATCGTATTATCATACTGTACTTTGCCCATGGCGATGACCTGTCCTGTCTGTCTTCTAGGACCTTCTGAGCATTTGGAGTTTTAAATTTATCCTTTTTAATTATAAAGAAGTACGCCTGTCATCCCCATTAAATTTGTCCCGGATTATGCTAATCAAGTTTACAGTACAACAAGAACAGCTAATCAAAATTCCCGCTATTATCTTCACGCTGAATCAGAGAGATCAATAGGAGTTACTGCAACAATGGAAATGGGCACTTTTCATCTGTAAGCACATACCGCGACAACAATACTTTAACAAACAAGGTGTCAAAATCATCGTAATTAAATTTTCCGTCTCCTGGTATTTTCATTTTCAGAATATGAGTAACAATTTTAAAATTATAGGTGCTTTTATAACAGCCGAGTTACTTTTTTTGCTGTCTTTAGTACACCACTGTGTTATTGCATCATGAGCATGCATTGGGCCTAGGAGTTTGCTGACAGAAAGCTGCCTCTGCCTCTTCTTCGAGTCGCAACTCAACCATTCTATTCCTATATTTAAAAAAAATGACTCGCATAGAAAGTCCAGCCATCCTATAATGAACAGTCCTCAAAAAAGTAACTTACCAATGAATATGCTCTTAACTCCAAAACTATAAGTATAAATGTTAAATTATAAATATATATATATAGGACATTTCTTTTCATGAATTAGAGACAAGAGACATTGTTCGTGAAGATCGGTCAACAATTGAGAATGCTACACCGAAAAGAATGAACCAAAGTGCAAATCTTCCTGTGTAATATCTTACGAAATTTATAATTCAATATTTTCACATAGGAGCTATAGTTTTAGAGATAAGAGCATAAATTATTTACTACCTGGTAAGTTACTTTTTTAGGACCTTTAAACATGTATCAGATATAGCCGTGTTTTATGTGTGGGATGATCCGACATATTACTTGCGCCATACCCTATGAGCCCATTAGACCAAATGGGGTGGCTTTATCGCGCACTCGCCCACGTACGTTGAGCGGTATGGGTATGCAGGTTCGGTAGCTTTAGTTGGCCGGGAGACATCTTGTTGTTCCAAGGGCTCCTGGGAATGCATTATTATGGGATAGAAGACACCCCCATCCCCCAAACACCCACGCATGAGTTTCGTCTGGATGCCATTATACATGAATATAATATGATACAATGTTGAGGTGTAGGATGCTTAAATGACGCGCTCCTTGCATGCATACATGAATCAGTATGTTGTCTGCGAAACAACGATAGCTGGTATCATATTGAGAACCATGTTTCCCATATGGCTTGTTGGTCTACAAATATGGGGGGAAATTGCATGCATACGGTATATAGATTGTTGTGTTTGTCAGAACAGGATGGAAATATAGAGTTCACTCTGAGATACAATCTATGGATACAACACAGTTCAAGACCCTTTCAGATATACTTTTCCATTTCCCCCTCTCCACTGGGTTGCTCTCATGAAAAAGCATAACTCTGGAAAAGGGAGAAAGTACTTTTATTCCCCATTTACTTACAGAAATATTTTAAAAAATGAAGAATTTATTTTTAGGCTTGATTGAATGACACCAAACAAAGAAATTTATTTTACCTTTACCTAGGAAGCTAAACCCACATTTGTACAACAAACATGTATTGTATTGCAAATTTAGCATGCAAGTTTGCTTACAAATACATACAGGCACATCTATTATGCATGGTGGATCTTCAACCCCTTATTGGTAAGGATGACATCTGATATATTTTTCTAAGGAAATGTTGACGCAGAGAAATTTGTCAACCATTTCACTGTTGGATCACTTGTTAATGTTTCATATGTACACTCTCAGAAAAAGGGTTCTAAAAACATCCTCTAAATGCCTAAATGGAACCTCTAATGGTTCTTCATCGAATCAGAAAGAGTTTTAAAAAAAGTTATAAATAACCATATTTGCCCAGGCATATTTGGTTAATAAATAACCATATTGGGTTTCATAAAGATCCATATTTGTTTCATGAAGAACTATATTTGGTCCATAAAGAGCCATATTTGGTTCTTCCAAGAACCTTTTAGGGTTCCTCAATTTTTTAGAAACATTTTTGCGAGCTCTTTTCTAAAGGGTTCCATATAGAGGAGAACCTTTTTTTATTATCTGAGAGTGTATAGCTAACATCTGTGTCACCTCAAGTAGAGGGTAATGTGTCATAGAGGGCATTGCACATATTTTATTCATAAGCGTTGCAGTAGCATCTTCTTCCTTACCATGACCAAACAGATATCTTTGATCATGCAGGTTATAAGAGAGAAATTGTGTAAAACACTTATCAGGGTTGGGTCACCTCTAAATACTTTCTAGGTCACCTGAAATTGGGGGAGGTGTTCACAGAGAATTTCCTTTGCATAAACCAGGACTGCAGTTCTTTCTTTGATTGCACAGGTGCCAACACCATCACAAATGAGTAGTGTGAGTGATGTAATGATGCAAACACTATAGTTTGATCAGTTCCAAATTGGCGATAATTGTGAGGCTAATATTCATATATTCATTCAATATTGGGCCAAATGGAATACCTTCTTGACCATCGCTCACTGATACCTGCTTATGATGCGCAAACACACTTTCACCAATAAATATGGGCAACGACATGGATTCTTTTTGCCCACCGACAAATACAAGCTTCACAATTCTCACCAATTTGGAAGTGATTAAACTAAAAAGTATAATACTCGCTGATGTCATCTCCAATTTCACCTAAGATGGGGAGTTATACGGTCATAGAGGGTATTTACACAAAGCGCATACTTTATTCATTCTTAAATAGCTATAAACAAAGCAATTCTAATTAGTTCTCAGAGAAATCGGCAACATTTATATGAGACAATATAACGCGGCATACATTAATTAGCGTGACCATTCTCGCGCTGTGCGTGGTAACTATAGTTTTGTTCCATAACATGCACTTATTGCGCTTTTCCTGTGTGCTTATGCGGCACAATATGCTGACACATGATGTACTTAACGCATATATTTGGATTGAATGTTTGCGAGTTATTCGATACTAACAAGGGTAAAAGTTGACAAATTTGGGCTATAAACGGTACTAATTTTAACAGATAATGTCTAAAGTATGGCTGTTTAAGAATGAGAATGCGGCGTCGTTGTTCCATTTAAAATAATACTACCGCCCACATTTATGTCGGACAATATAACATGGTACGCTCTAAAAACATTACTTTTATTCTTTAAGTATAGCATATCCGTCCGTACTTGGTACAAAATTCTCCTTTGATCGCCCACATCCAAATGACACTATTAACTAGTGATTCATAGCCTCAATTTTAGAGAGTTGAGTTATCAAATGTCATACCGTTATAAGTGAAAAGTAATGTAGGCCTATATCCACATATTGAAAAAAAAATCAACTTTACTAAAAACAATTCAAAAGAATTGTTAAGAAATAAAACTTATAGAACACCGTCAAATGCTTTGCTCCAATTCAATGTACAAGTTTATACATTCTTTACTCGTTCGCATGGTTTCTTTTTGCTTGACACTTTACAAAATAATTAATTTAACAATTGATGATGGCCTATAAGCATGATTCTAGCAGAATCTATGACGAGCGAAAATCACCGCGAATGTGAGAGGGACTGGGTTCCAGACAGTGTATTTTTAAGGTCTTTGTTAATTTAATTCTTGCCAGTTTGTCCGAGTCTATATATTATTTAATAATTAATTTAATTAGTTTGTTTATATTTTGACAATAAATGTTACATGATCTGCAAAAATAAAACCATCACAAAAACCCTCTACTTTAAACAGCATCCCAAGGAAGGAACTCACAATCCATGTGCAACATCTCAGAGATAAAATACTACCATCTGACTCATCACAGGGTTTAAACATGATCGATCGTAAACCTCTTGCACAAGCTTCCCCGAATGAAGTATGACGTTACGCGCAAAGCACAGTTCAATTTGGCTAAGTAACATGTCGTCCTAGACTACATGTAGACAATCAGCTGGTATATAGGATTTTCATCAGATAAGAACAAATTAATTCCTGTCCAAAATGGAAAATGTTAACCCTAACCCGCCCCCCCCCCCCCCCCCCCCTCTCCTGAGTGCTAAAAAAATGCTTATCCAAAGTCCCTCTCGAAACGCATGCGCTGTCGGTTTTCGATGACGTATAGTCAACCGAGCCTATATAGTGAGCACAGTATATTGCACGGATGTGTAGCTGAGGGCCGTGGCTTAGTGGTTGGGACGTTGGGCTTGAGAACGGAAGGTCCCCGGATCGAATCCCGGCAGGTTCCCGGCAGGTTCCCGGAGATTTAGTTGGCGTTTTTTCCTCGAAAAACGTGATCCCGGTCAAAAACCCTAAACCGGGGTTAGGGTTAAGACTTGCTTAATTTCTTCAACCATAATTATGTAACAAATTATGTCCTTTTGCGCTGTGCATAGTTGTCAATACATCTTGCAATGTGGGAGAAGGAGGACAGTATTTCCTATAACTTACCCGTCCCCTGTTCCTTGCGTTTGATGATCATTCAGCTTTTGTGCAATTTCTTAATTTAAGGGCATTATTGATATTCATGGTATATTTGATTGTCATCACACTAATTCATTAGGAGCAACTCATATACCGACCTCATCCTACACCCCCACCCCCTCCAATTTGAAGATAAAGTAGTATTCACCTAAGCACCAGTAGAAAGTCATGATTTTTACATAGAATACAGACAACAACAAAAATTACGGTCCAAAAACAACGAAAGCCAAAAATCAAATTCCGCATCCAAAGGGATAGCAACACACATGTTCTGCATCCAATCAATATTTCTCTGACTTATTTGCTGATTATTGTTTTTCTCAAACATCACACGACTTCCGACGACGTCATCATCGGGAGGGGAGGGCAAGGATATGGCATGGTCTACTGCCTGCGACATACATATTTCATGATATTTCACACCAATGTCATTGTGACGGAGGTCCTCTGCTCATTATTTGGATAGCATTTAATTTGCTGCTATCAAATTTTAATTTTGACATGCTGATTGATAGCCCTGAAGACTTGTTTCTGTTGAGGATCGCATATTTTTGTTCTACTTTAAATGACTAGACAGAAACAGAATTTGTGAATGTCATACTTTTTATTCAATATTTGTTATTTATTTGTTTTAAATCATTGACAATTGTTGACATATTTTGTTGTTGTTTTTGAAGATTTCTGATTTATTTTCCATTTGATTTTTTCTCTTCTCTTAATTCAGTAATATGACAACAATAAATATAAAACAATGAGAGAAAAGGGCTAGGAGCCCCAGTAGCACTGTTTAACAAGTCCCATAAACATCATCTAGAAATCGTCATCATCAAAACCACCTTATACAATAACCACAACAGCTCATATGTTATGTAAGTTCTCCTAACCCCAATATGCTTATAAATGGCCGACACGCAAAAGAAAACATGACCTTCCAAAATCTTATTAAAGATGTCGGATTTGTCACCGTGGAAGATAAGAGCCAGTGGGGCGGCGATGGTGACGTTGTAGACGTGCCTAAAAATATCTACGGCGTCTTGTAAACCATGGTGGATTTGCAGAGCGCTTTGCTACAATGCTATAATTAGTTTTCAATAAAACGTCTATGGACCCTGCACATAATGTGTAATAGGGGAGGATACTTCAGGATGTAATTATTTTCGCGTGTTTATATATTTGTACTCTCCGCAGTTTTTATAGTGTTCTTTATGTTTGTCAAATTCATTTTTTTTCTTCATTCCTTTATATAATAATCACCCAACAAAATTTAGAAATTTGAATATGATTATTTTGTGGTACACTGAAAGTGTGAAAATTAATGCAGAGCAAAAATTGCTTTGTTTTTACAGGGAGCTTAACTTGGACCTCTTTTGATATTGGGCTGTAAGCCAAACACGGTTCTGGCGTCATCTCTATCATGACAATTCGGTGGTATTTTGATGGGAGGGAATCGTGAAATCACACCGCCTATTCTAATTAACCTGAGTTGAGTCAACATTTTGCATGTTTTGTTTCGTAAATCAGCGATTTATGTCCCGCCGGCATGTTTTCCTCACGAGACAGTTTCAATGTGCAAATCTGTGCGTTACCCTGGCAACCAAAGGGGAAATGTTATGCGAGAGGAACATCTTCAATTATCACATTCAATTAACAAAATTAATTAACCCGAGATCGTATGGGACGACGACAAGTGACTGCCCACGCACACATCACCATTAACCATATGGTGCCTGCCATCGCATTTAGCGTGCTGTGCACGTCGATTCGCCTGCACTTAAAAAGGCACAGACTCCGCAACAGACTATATTACACATGGTCGTGTAACCTTTGAAACATTCAATGTTGTTTCCCCAGGGCAGCTAACACTTATAAAGGGCTGGCTAAAGGTGTGTGCATAGTGTATGTTAACAGTCTCTTCTGCATTGAATTATAAATGTTTTGCTGACACAAGTCAGGGGTCACGGCAGGGGTTATATCATGAAGACAAGAAACAAAAAGAGTTTTTAATTTTCAATACAATAACATTGCACTATTTAACTTAAACCCCTGAGAACTACCGGCCGATTGGTTAAAAAGATGGATACATCATTTATTGCACCAATGAGAGACATTGTTAGAATAATTGTATCCCTGATAAAGATGGGAGTGAAACATTTTACAAGCGGCATTTGAATTGGCTATTCATATGAGTACATCTTGTAATAAACCAATCAGAACCACTGTAAGATGGACAGGTAGACCCCAGGGGGTTAATTCCATCCCATTACAGAAGGACCAATTCTTCCATTTTCCCTTAGTCACAATCCAACGTGACTATGTTAAATTTAATTCAAATTTCAGACACATTTGATACTCAAAGATGTATTTGAGTGAAGGATTTCTACATCTTCGACCAGAGACAGAGCAAGAAAAAAATCTAATATCCATTACATATGTTTACTACTGTATTTCCAGATGTTCTTGACCTTAGAGTCAATGTATTTTCTAGATCTTTAATCAGTGACAATGCAAGCAAAATGGAAACTCTAATCTCAAGTATAAATTAAAGGCATATTATGTGATCTTTTCCAAGTAGCGCCCTCTATCATTGATTTTTACTATGAAAGCAGATTTTCTTGCAGATTTACATTTTTTATCATAATCATAAAGACCTTCTATGTTACGGATCGATACAATTCCTAATTACTTCAAAATCATGGTTTGAAAATAGATTGTACCGTCAGCGGTACAATCTATTTTTCAAAATTTTACTCTAAATTCACTCTAAAGCCATGATTTGAGGTTATTAGGAATCGTATCGCTCTGTAACTTGGAATGTATTTATGATTTATGATCAGAAAAGTAAATCTGCAAGAAAATGTGCTTCCAATTTTTTTTCGAGGATTGAGGGCGTCCCCTGGAAAGAGCACATAATATACCTTAACTATTCTTGTACACAAATCTCTGTACAATTTTTGCATTTCTATATTTAGAATATCTATGTACATAGACCTTTTTCATCTTACTTTAATATAAACTGACTTGCATATCATTCATTTATCAATACCCTGATCAGATGTCTATGAAGCACTTCAATTGGATTGGTGCCAAGATTGCAAGTGTTTATAACCATACTTTTGTGGTCGTCTGCCAGCCCATAGGGAGCATTCTATGAATATGGGTGGGTGGGTGGGTGGCAAAAAAGCCAAGAATTCCGAGAATGTGGGCCAGGTTTTTTTTTTTTTAAATTTTAAAAAGAATTTCTTCTTTTTTTCTCTTCTTTTTTAAGATTTTCTTTTTTTCTCTTTTTTCAAGATCTTTTTTCAAGATTTTTTTTTTACAAGATTTTTTTCAAGATTTTTTTTCTCAAGATCTTCTAATCTGTGAAAATTGCACAAAGATGGGCAAGAAACCAAAATATTCACCATTTGGTTGAAAATAAATCCAGTAAGTGTTTTCCTTAGTATCTTCACACATGTTGACTGAAATAATAGGTATAAAATCATTGATTTGGTTAAATTTTTTTAAAAAAATAAAAATTTAAACAAATCCGGCAGGCCGACCCTCTCGATTTTAGGCTTGTGAGGGCAACACAACTTTTTTTTTTTTTTGGGGGGGGGGGCCCAACTTGGATTCGATACATACAATTATTTCTTTGGGTTGAACAGTTTGGATCTCAGAATTTCAACTGATTAAAGGATAGTGTAAAACCTTGTCTGTATCACATCGAGGGTTGAGCACCAGAAGGCCTTAACTAAAAAAAATGCTATTTTGAGATAAACAATTTTCAAATATTTGGGACTCATTACAATACACTGTAGCACCCAACCTATAACTCTAATTTAGTCAAATTAAGAGTGTTTATGATTTCTCTTTATGGTTCTGAAAATCTAGGTTATATGGATTATTTTTGTAACAAAATATAAATTTGCCCGAAAATTGAGTTACGGCCTTCTGGCGCTCAACCCCCGCCATGTTCTATGATATCTCTATCACATTTTAATACCAGTTTTCTATATATGTGACAAATTTTTGTATACACAAAGGTACAGGATTGTATCATCAGAAAATCTCATCACAAATTATAGCTGAACTATAAAATACAATAGCCTGAGAGCCAAGTAAGGGTATGGAATGTATTACTATACTAATTTTGGTAGATCATTGACATCTAAGTATTTGTCAGTATCCGCTCCTTGAAATAATATAAGGTGCAGAATTGTATCTATTATATTGATCTGTGTGGTGCTGTTATCTACCCTGATAGCGTAACGTAACGTATATTGAAACGTAAACCATTCTATTTACTGTTCTGTGTAGATCCCATTGTACAAACCAGTAAATGACATGGTTTACAAAAAGTATGCTAGTTTTCTTATTTGTCATCGCATTGATCTCATATTTTCAGGATATCATAATAATTCATTGGGCTTTACTAAATTGGTCATAGTCCAATGATTAAAACAGGAATTACACCGTCATGAAACAACAGAGAATTACACCGTCATGAAACAACAGAGTCCTATTTTTTATGCACCCTGTATATTGCTATTGTCCACTGATATCTACCCACTTCTATGGTTTTAAAACATATTGTTATCTGACCCTGTTGGATAGAGAAGTGTTGATGATGTTACACCGTGTATTGCTATCTACCCCTGATAGCAAAGTGTCTATAGTGTGTTTACAGAGTGTGCATTGCTCTAACCCTGATAGCAAAGTGTCTATATTGTAACAGAATGTGTTACTGTATTGCTTTCTACCCCTGATAGCAGATTGTCTATAGTGTGTTTACAGAGTGTGCATTGCTATCTACCCATGATAGCAAAATGTCTATATTAATTATGATGACAAAATGTGTACTGTATTGCTTTCTACCCCTGATAGCAGATTGTCTATAGCGTGTTTACAGAGTGTGCATTGCTATATACCCATGATAGCAAAATGTCTATATTAATTATGATGACAAAATGTGTACTGTATTGCTTTCTACATCCGATAGCAAGATATCTATATTTATAATAGAATATGTAGTGCTTTCTACCTCTGATAGCAAAATGTCTATATATGCATTTCCACCATTCACGTGTAAATGCTAATTGTGTGAGGCCATATGACTTTCAGTAGGCGCAAAAGGTCATCGACCTATTACAGGTTGTTTACGCGTTAGTTGCTCTATAGCTGTCGATGACCGGTCATATATAGGTTATGTCTGGTAATGGCGCGCGGCTTTCCGGTCGGTATCCTTTGTACGCGGCAATTGCGCGTCGCGCTTGGTTTGTTGTTGATGCATGGCGCAGGTTGCACCTGGCGTGATTACGTGCTTCAGGTTGTGTGTTCATCATTCACTGTTTTGATTTTCATGAGTTTGGTTTGGCCTCCCTCCCGCCCCTCACCCTCCTCCATAGGGTGAGAGATGGGGGAAAAGCTTAACACCTCGTTATTGGGGTCCTTGTTGTCGTATATTGCTGATAAATAGTGGGATGGTATGGAGGTTGGAGGATTGAGCCTGGGATGCGGGGCCCGGGGGATCGCAGGATAGCATTTTTCACTGGAGACACTATCTAGGATGAGGGCTGCCCGGCGACCCCTGCGGGTGCCCTTGACTCCCCGGCTCGATGTTGTATGTCCTTTTGTAGGAGTTTGTCAAATTTGTCCAATATCAGCTAGAATCTTGTCAAGTGTTGTTCAATAGCAGGTTGTTCCAGAACTCTAGCTCATTGACTCATTGCTTGTCAAAATTGCTCAATATCGCTTATAATATGAGTTGGTCCATAGCAGGGTGTTCTGGTTCACAGTGCTTAAAATCTAAATGTCAATTGCATATTAGATGGGAGCATGGGAAATGCCAAATTGTTTGAGAATATTGTAGTACTTAGATTGATTGTTTAAATACTATACTTTGTTTGTTCTTGTAGGCGATGGCCTACCATTCTTGTAGTACTTAGATTGATTGTTTAAATACTATACTTTGTTTGTTCTTGTAATTAGGCGATGGCCTATCATTCTCATGAATAAATAAAACTGTGATAGTCATTCTTTTTGTCATGTGCTTCTCTACACAAATTACAACAATGTGTGTATTGCTATCTACCCCTGATAGCAAAATGTCTATATTATAACAAAATGTGTACTCTATTGCTTTCTACATCTGATAGCAAGATATCTATATTTATAACAAAATGTGTAGCGCTTTCTACCTCTGATAGCAAAATGTCTAATTACAAAAGAGTGTGTATTGCTATCTACCCCTGATTGCAAAATGTCTATATTATAACAAAATGTGTACTGTATTGCTTTCTACATCTGATAGCAAGATATCTATATTTATAACAAAATGTGTAGCGCTTTCTACCTCTGATAGCAAAATGTCTAATTACAAAAGAGTGTGTATTGCTATCTACCCCTGATAGCAAAATGTCTATATTATAACAAAATGTGTACTGTATTGCTTTCTACATCTGATAGCAAGATATCTATATTTATAACAGAATGTGTAGTGCTTTCTACCTCTGATAGCAAAACGTCTATTTATATTACAACATTGTGTATTGCTATCTACCCCTGATAGCAAAATGTCTATATTATAACAGAATGTGTACTGTATTGCTTTCTACACCTGATAGCAAGATATCTATATTTATAACAGAATATGTAGTGCTTTCTACCTCTGATAGCAAAATGTCTATATATTATAACATTGTGTATTGCTATCTACCCCTGATAGCAAAATGTCTATATTATAACAGAATGTGACCTGTATTGCTTTCTACACCTGATAGCAAGATATCTATATTTATAACAGAATATGTAGTGCTTTCTACCTCTGATAGCAAAATGTCTATATATTATAACATTGTGTATTGCTATCTACCCCTGATAGCAAAATGTCTATATTATAACAGAATGTGTACTGTATTGCTTTCTACACCTGATAGCAAGATATCTATATTTATAACAGAATATGTAGTGCTTTCTACCTCTGATAGCAAAATGTCTATATATTATAACATTGTGTATTGCTATCTACCCCTGATAGCAAAATGTCTATATTATAACAGAATGTGTACTGTATTGCTTTCTACACCTGATAGCAAGATATCTATAATTATAACAGAATATGTAGTGCTTTCTACCTCTGATAGCAAAATGTCTATATATTATAACATTGTGTATTGCTATCTACCCCTGATAGCAAAATGTCTATATTATAACAGAATGTGTACTGTATTGCTTTCTACACCTGATAGCAAGATATCTATATTTATAACAGAATATGTAGTGCTTTCTACCTCTGATAGCAAAATGTCTATATATTATAACATTGTGTATTGCTATCTACCCCTGATAGCAAAATGTCTATATTATAACAGAATGTGTACTGTATCGCTTTCTACATCTGATAGCAAGATATCTATATGTATAACCGAATGTGTAGTGCTTTCTACCTCTGATAGCAAAATGTCTATATATTACAACAAAGTGTGTATTGCTATCTACCCCTGATAGCAAAATGTCTATATTATAACAGAATGTGTACTGTATTGCTTTCTACATCTGATAGCAAGATACCTATATGTATAACCGAATGTGTAGTGCTTTCTACCTCTGATAGCAAAATGTCTATATATTACAACAAAGTGTGTATTGCTATCTACTGATATTAAAGTGTCTATGGTATTCGCTATTTGAACACATTTGTGAGGAGAGCCTTGAACTGGAATCAGATTGAATGAAAGTGTTGCATCATTTGACAATGTCTCACTGCATGACCAGCCATATTATGTAGAGAGAGTCACACTAGTTACATAATGTTATGAAATAGGCTCTCCTCACACATGGCAGATCTGTGGAAAGAGTGAATTACATTACAGCGCTAGCTGCTATCTACCCCTGATAGCAAAGTGTCTGTTGTATTACAGATACTGTGTTGTTGCCGGACACTGGTATCAAAGTGTGTATTGCTATCTACCCCTGATAGCAAAATTTCTATATTGTAACAGAATGTGTACTGTATTGCTATCTACCCCCGATAGCAAAATGTCTATATTTATAACAGAATGTGTAATGCTTTCTACCTCTGATAGCAAAATGTCTATATATTACAACAAAGTGTGTATTGCTTGCTATCTACCCCTGATAGCAAAATGTCTATATATTATAACAGAGTGCATAATGCTATCTACCACTGATATTAGAGTGTCTATGGTATTCGCTATTTGCACACATTTGTGAGGAGAGCCTTGAACTGGAATCAGATTGAATGAAAGTGTTGCATCATTTGACAATGTCTCACTGCATGACCAGCCATATTATATGTAGAGAGAATCACACTAGTTACATAATGTTATGAAATAGGCTCTCCTCACAAATGGCAGATCTGTTGAAAGAGCGAATTATATTACAGTGCTAGCTGCTATCTACCCCTGATAGCAAAGTGTCTGTTGTATTACAGATACTGTGTTGATGCCGTACACTGGTATCAAGAGTGTATTGCTATCTACCCCTGATAGCATATTATCTACAGTATTAGGCTTCGATATCCCTATGTAACATAATCTTATCCAATACAACTCTTAATGATTCGATCGAGCTAACAAATGAAGGTCTGTTTGTGCTCATGTTTTGCGAAAAAGAAATGAATTTATTATAAACCGTGAGAGTGGATGTTTGCAGGTTCACTGAACTTTTATCTATGCATGCTACGATATAAAAATGCAGATAATATGTCAGTAACACAACATGATGTGCATGCACTTGATCAAATGTATATCATTAGGCAAAACAAAAGAAGTTGAATTGCCATTAAAGTGCTAACATCTGGGTCGGTAGGTCAATTTTTTGACTTTTTTTTTAAAAGTAAACAAACAGATACTACACAGAACATAATGATTAAAACAAATGCTGAACATGCATCTTCTCTTCTTTCCTAAAACTCTAGCTTTTAATATTTAACAAATAAGTGAGTAATTCACAATTGTATATATTTAAGTTGCAGTTTAACATAAGAACACAATTTGCTATGATATTCAAAAATCTTTTTTATTTTTGAATAAGCGACCCTAGAGTTTAGGGCAAGTCAACTTTGTTTAGCATCATATCACACATAACCCAAATCCAGTAACAGTTATGCATGAATATGACAACACATTAATGCTGCATTATATCACAACATATAAATTGCATGCATTCTTATCATTGTATTATATCTAACCATGTGTTGTTAAAGGTATTCAAAGATATTTATCTGTAAAAAAACTTCTAAATTATCTATTTACCCCATACTGGCAATATTTATTTATAACCCATTTACTAAAGTGAAAAGATATACTGAGCAGTTTATGTTGTAAGGCTTTGAGCCCTTTATACACATGCAACAAGCAATGTCATTTGTCATTTTAAACAGGGTTTTACAGGGTGTCCCAGAATGATTTACACTGTGTTTGAAAAAAGAATAAAAATATAAAACATCATTGCCGTCTAAAATATCTTTATCTGTTCTGATATGGCATGACATTATTGAAAATCTGTGAAAACCTGTTTTTCACTTTCATCGTATTCATTTGATTTTAACTCACACCAAACTTCAACACACAGTGCCGCTTAATAAAGTATGATATAAATCACTCAAGCAGAACAATTCCCTCAAACCATTTAAATAATGCTTCCTAAAACATCACCAACAGTTTATATCTATTCAATTTTGTAGAGGAAATTAAAAGAGGACATAGCAAATTAGCTGCATGTCATTTACATTGAAATTTGTGCTGAAATGGTCATAATTATATGAGTTTCAAAAGAAATATCTTAGGTCAAACTTGGAATTTACCATTTTTACAAAAAACAAGAAACGTCCAATTTTTAAAATTCAAAATTCCTAAGTATTCTAAATATATGTACATGTTAGAATCATAGGCACTTTGACCAATAACAATGGTATACATTCATAGCTGAAAAAAATGCACATTTCCCGGTATAAATCATTCTGGGACACCCTGTATAACAAAGACCCTCACCTACACCTAAATAATATATCTGTAACTACTCAAGTTACGGAGAAACGGAGAATCAATCCCATTAAATAAATTGGAAAATAATGAGTCTGAATACTGAAATCTAAATTTACATCTAGACAAATTTAGTGGTTTTGATGTAAAGTAGATCTTCAAACATCATTGCATTTTGCACAGCAAGCACACAGAATTTGCTCTGTCAAGATTTGTCTTAGTAATTTCAAAATAATTATTTCTTCCTTGTTACCGCATGAAATGTAGTATTTGAAACTCCCAATTAAAACTTCCAATTAATGGGGATTAAGGCAAGTGTTTATAAATACGCCATGTTATTAGTTTTTGATTGACACCAGTTCGCCCTAAGAGCTTAATTTACATGCATCTTCATACAGTCAAACGTGTCTGGATTAGACTCTCTACTTTTGGCCAAACTATTTTTAGACATGATTAGTGAGTGCTATAGTAGTACCTATACATGTTTTTATGCATTACTTTCAAATATTTTCTGGAGGTGTATTGCAAATAGAAATAAAAGAAAGAGAGAAATAAATCAAGTCTATAATATTTATAGCACGTTTATGTAATGTACACATGTATAATTACGAAACAAGATTTTTAGTACCGTTAACGAGTTTTTAAAAGAGGTTTAGCAGGGTGCTATTAGATAGTTTATAACTGTCTAAATCACCTCATGATTTTAATTCAGGTTTGATTCGAGTTCAAAGATGATTTAAAGGTCTTTCCACAATGCATTGCGCGAACGCCATCCACCTAAACCTTTGTTCACACGCTGCATTTGTCGAGCTCTTAAGTTTTAGAAATAAGAAAAAGGAACACTGATAACTAATTTATTCATTGATGTTAACTATAGAACCTAAGAGCTCCAACGATGAACGTGCTATGAAGCCATGATTGTGTGCATATGTCTATGGGAACCAAGACAAATTGGAGACCAGAATTAGGGCATTTTGCAAAAACGCAATGCATTGTGGTGGTGTCTTTAAAATCTTCTCAAATGTGTGTGTTCTATAATACTACATGAAGGCACAACATAAAAACAATCTTATTCCAAAATTTGAAATGGGCAAAGAACAATGACAACTGCCGACCAAATGCCTGGCGTGACGTCACATGTCATCCCATCTATAGAAAACAGCTCTCAGCATAAATGCTTTGCAACGATGAGAAACATGGGCTTTTGCAATGTCATCTGCAGACGCCTGCCACGTGGAAAGTGTTAAATATGACTTGAGTAATTATATAGTGTTTGACAACCTTTTATATCCTAATGGATTTTCAAGGAGAATCTTATTCGCTTTTGAGGTCTATTGGGGGGCAGCATATCGGTATAAGCATTTGGAATGTTAAAGAATGTGTATTTAATTGTATAAAACTGACATGCTTCAGTGGTGCATGTCGGGTCGGGACATACATTTGTATACTGGCCCAAATATGTCTATTATAAACCTTGTTATAATAAGCCAAAAAGTATGTCCATAAAAAACTGACATGCTTCAGTGGTGCATGTCGGGATTGGGACAACATTTGTATACTGGCCCAAATATGTCTGTTATAACCTTACAGCCAAAAAAGTATGTCCATAAAAAAGTGGGCATTGAATGTGAAAAAAAAATTCAAATAATAATCAACTGCATTGCACTCGGATGATACTTCTGTGCAAGAAGTCGTATTCAATACTATCGATCATCCAGCGAGTCCATTGACGAAAACCCATAGCTGACAACAACTTGTTTGTCATATGACTAGCAAGGAAACGGATGTTTACCGTGTGTAGCGAAGCATAATCAATCGGCAAATTAATTGTTGTTCAACCTTTGCGCCTTTATGACATGATCGTCATCCATTTTTTTAATAATATAAGCTCGCATTGATCCTGGACAAAATCAAAAACACGACCATGATGTTGTATGTGTTATTGATTGCGTTTGTCGTTCGTTATACTGTCTGTTTATAGGAGGCTTCAACTTAAATATTGACACACAAGGGGCAAAATTAAAGGGCAAAATTAAAGGGCAAAATTTAGCATTTACATTTTGGGCAAGATTTTTTAATATTTTTTTAAATATTTATGTATTGTTTCTATATATTGACTTACTTGTTTTTGTTTGTGAGGATATGCCTGACCATTACAATATAGTCTTGTTCTATACTAAAACTAACTTAGGTTCTTTTTTGGGGAGACTGAAATTTATTTACGATAAAGAACAATGGGGTATCCATGTCCCAATGAGGATAAAACAAATGATGCATTTTTGTCAAGCTTTATTCATAAAAGGTGGGTTTCTACTATAGATAATCTTTGTGCTGAGAAGTAAACTAATGAGTATCAAAGTATTCTCATCTTACACTTTAAATAACAAGGTAAGATCACAGACCCTCTAAATTAAAAACATGAACGCCAGGTACCGACATACGTATAAGACCCTCATGGAAATATATCACAATAGCATCATAAACTATTCTCTTTTTGTGAATTCCCTTGTGTTAACTCAACTTGTAATCGGACCTCGGCAAGTCAACCCGGTCTCTGTACAAATTTGGCGTTAGCATCACCGCGACGCAGGAAACCCAGTCTGCAAATTTGTATTTATTGCATTGCGTGAGACATCATTTGGGTTGTCAGTCCCAAGATCAAGGATCTGGTTTCAAGATCACATTCCCAGATTTGCATTTTCATTACAATGGTTTAACGGTTGAAATACAGCTTTGTAGTTACAGGTGTGTGGGCGAAAAATATTGCATCTGTGTGCACGTTAAGATTTATTTTAATGATACCACTTTTGCATTCACGTTAAAAAAGGACATATTGTTGGCAAGCACAGTATTTTGAGATAGACACTGATATATTTGACTGATATATTTGGTGAAATTTAAATAAGAAAAGACAAAATGCACTTCTTCAAATCATATTTTGTGAATACAAAGTCCGATTAACTTCAACATGGTAGCATTTCAAAGCTTAAAATATGCCCTTTCAAGTCATACTGGTAATTAACTCAGATTTGACAATTTTCTACCATGAGAATTAAATTGATGATGCAACTTGACAAATATTGCTCAAATTTACTGCACAGTCCAAGTGGAAAGCAAGGTACGTGTTACGTACAAGTAAACATTTTCACAGTTTCTCTACAATTCTCAATTGACAAGCTATTTATCAGATACAAGTCACTCGAACAACCCAATCCATTTGTTTTCCGCGCAAATGGTAATAAACCCTAAGTCTAGTAGCGTACTAAAACATTAAAGATTGTTTATCTTAATGGCTGGCTTCCTTCGTAAATGCATGACTTCAGAGCATGATGTATAAATCAAACCTGCTGCACCGATGCATTACTCTATCTATTTATGTACCTCTCACGTAAATCCATGTAGTCGTTTCATCGTATTTTCTCTACAATATTACAACCATGGAACCAATAAGAAATTGCTCATACTATAAATAATGCACAAAATTCAATCCTTTTGCTTTAGTTTATAAAGAGGAAGAGAAAAAATTATCCGGCAAAAAAATGCTAACTCGGTCTAAAACGATAAAGATTGTTATCAGGTGGTTGAATCGTTTGACGTGTATATGCCTGCTCCGCCATATTAGATGAATCTCATGTACATTTGAATATGTCTGAGGGATCATTTCACTATTTCCATACAAACAAAAAATAGGTAATCACATATAAACTGTTCACGAGAGATATGCAAAATAAAATGTGGAAAACCAAAACCTATTTTAAACACGAAGCGCTAACTAACGTCAAACTAAAACAATAAAGCTTGTACTTGTTCAATCGTCTTTCAAGCTGTAGCGGGATGCAATGCGTGTGTACATGTTGGATCAGGCTGATGAAAACGGATGTCATGTTTCCCATTAAAATATTGGATGAGGGCCGCAAGGTACCATTTCGTTACTCGCTATATTATATTGAATCATTATTTGAATAAAAACAGGGGCGTCATATTGCATGCTAATAGTCTGTGATAATATGGTTAAGGCAAATCTTCACGGATGCGAAACAAGCTCGTCAAAGCAAGCAGAAAATTATAGAAATGTAAATATCTATGATACCTAGGCCCTTAAGGATTGCCATACCACCAAATTGAGTTAAATTGAAATAAAGCTATTCAAATATCAATCAATTTCCCCATAATACAGCTTACTGTTGAAACTGCATCTATTTACACTATGAATGGTATACACTGAAGACAGAGGAATCTCCTGGGTGTTTTATGTAATGGTAAGTTCTGGGATATCTCAGGCTTGAAATGAGATGCTTCATCTGTGTGTCGATAGTTGAGAACTTAATTTTGGGGCGCTATAGCACCAGACGGTCTACCTTTTGCGCCTAAGTATTGGTAAACTTTTGAATACTGTAAAAGTGGTAATTTCGTGATTACATTTTCGCACTTTGCAGATTTTAATCCATTTTGCTTGTTTTTAAATTTGCGGTTTGAAAGTTTGTTACATCGACTTATACACAAAATAAATATATTTGTGTGTTTTTATTTTCGCTGTAGCTGTGTGGAGCGCGAAAAGCTCAAACATTAGTGTAGCGTGAACATTTCCATGTTTACATTTTGATCATTCACCGAGTTCATTATTTAAAAGTCCCCATTGAAACCGTTTAGCGGCGGTATAAACTAAAGGAGTTCTAATGCATCAAAAATTAAACAATTGTAAACTACACAAAATAATCATATTTCAATTTTCACCAACATTCACAAAAATTGATGAAAATTCTCAGTATTGCGCTGCCAACGGTCGTTTTTGCCAGTTCAATTTTTGACCTCTAGGGTCAACATCACCGTTCTAGCTAGGGTCGACATCACCGCTCTAGCTACCATTGGATTGTCACACAAGTGTGATAATAATAATATTGAACACAGTTTCAAGAAGGATCCCGTCCGTATTAGTAATACAAAGAAAATGATTCTACTATAAATTGTAAATTGGTGTTGGGGTGGTGTGCATTCGCGTATATAACCAATGCACAATAACATGCGTTTTCCTGGGTTGTATTTGTATTACGCGGGCTTTGGAAAATAATTTTTACCATGATACACTACATTTTTTTGCTTCCCAAGCAACCGCTGGGGGCACATCGTATTGCGAATTCTGAAAATTGAAAATAACTGGATCTGCAGTGGGTATGCCAACAGCAAACATATAATTCCAGAGCTCCTTCCTTACAGTAAATACAGTGCAGATGTATGTACCTCTCTGATAGCTTTGTGATCAATATAATGGGTCCATTATTGCCTATCTGTGCATGAAACAAATCTGATTAGCACCTACTTTGGTTGCACAAATCAACAGAAATTGCGTCCATTATCCAATTCAGGGTATATATATATAATAAGAGCTTTCCGATGATATCACCCTAATTAGGACGGTTTACCAACCTCGCTAAGTCGGTAGCGCAACTAGCTGATCAAGAAAAACACTGCGAGTATGTGTGTAAAGAGCATTGATTGCTAACGGAATAATTTATGACGAGCGGCCATTTTAGAAGTAGGATTCTATGGTCGGATGCCGAGAGAGTGAAATTACCATCCATATTACATGCACAGATAATGGAGGTGGAATGACCAAAATTTCTACACATATTGATATTCAGAGATGTTTGGCAAATAAATGTATACAAACATTTGCTTCAAAACAAAAGAAAAAAACAAAGAAAATGTTTAATGAACTGCATGGAATAAATATCCACCCATAAGAAAATTTAAACAATTTCATTAACATTTATACAGTAAGTTTCCAAATGTTGACTATTATAATAGCTCTGCTACATGTACATGGTTCCTAAATTCAATCTAAGCAAAATATTGAGTTCTTGTAATCAGATGTTTAAACACTGTTTTTATCAAATGTAGTTCTCCTGGTTTACGGATTGTGTATGCAATATAATGTATACCCTACACAGGTATAGTTTAAATGTAGGGCACTGCCCACAGGTAAACGGGGCTATGTTAATCATTGTATAATATAGGCCAAATAACAGGGGAAAGGTTGTTTTCTCAATATTTCTCGATGGAGAATAATTATTTCAAGTTTTCATTTTGGCAAACAATTATAGTGTTATTGTAGTTAGAAACTTGAATTGGCAATGAAGTACAATATTTTCTTAAATCCCATTGAAAACTAAAAGCGATGCCTTAACAAATCTTCCTAATCAGTTTACCAAAATCTGATTACTATCCCCAACCACTACATCCATCAAACAAATAATATACAGGAGTTAGTAGTTTTTCAACAGAAACCAAAATGAGGACAGAATTTGTTTCTTTGCTCGTCCATATCGTTTCCACTGGTTTTGAAACACCGTTAGGTGTTTCGTGTATGCACTCTGCGATTTGGTTTCCGCATTAAGCGGGACGCCCTCGAGGTGTAAACGGCAAAACAAAGCATTCGGAGCAATCCATACAGTTGTAGTAAGTGATGGAAATAGATGTCCTTGTTTCATATCTTGTTTTGGGTCATGTTACCAAATTTGCCATTTTGTAGCCCAATTGGGTGCAATTTGAAAACCATACAGTGCTCGATTCTTTAATTTTTTAATCAGTTCATTTTTGATATTATATTTTCCTATTTAATACAATAATTGGTCTACTTTCCATCAAAAATTGGACTACATTAACCCTAACTCATTCATGTGTTATGTAGATCAAGTTAACAGGGGGTAACATGAGGACAAATAATGACACACAAAAATGGGGTGTGCTTCCCCCGGGATTTAACCCGGACTGCCGCCGCCATAGTCCCGGTGATTGTGTGTCACGCTAAGGAGGTCGCACCCCCGAAAATAACTGAAAACTTTTCGGAGCCTGTATGTACCTTTACGTGATTGTGCAATGAGATTGATGACTGGGGGTTCAGCGGTGTGGTGTTCTGTTGGATATTGTTGGATAGAGCATTGGTTAGGGTTATACCATGATTTGGGCTCCTCAAGAATAGGGCTTCAGCAAAATTGGATGCTATTTCATCCAAGGCTCAAGATAACAGTTTTTTTACCAGGAGCTACTTTTTTTTCAAAGTAGTGCCCAGATCATGGGATTTATTGAGAACCGGGAGCTACTTTTAGTCTACCGGGAGCCAACTTTTTATTAAATCCAGCGTGGCAGCATTGTCAACTCGAAATTCGATGTCTTGGGAAAGCTACCCGATCGTCAACGGGCACTGGTTTGGACAAAATATCAGCGCTCGGTTGTTTATTTTTCAGCATTACAGGGCCCTATGGCAGAAGGACCGAGGGGTAAAAATCGCCCAGCACCCGCTTATCTTGAGCCTTGATTTCATCATGAGCCGGTCTAATTTTAGTACAATTGGGCTACATGGGCCAATACCTGTTGGCAACACTATGTCTTGCTCACTAAGCCTCGACGAGTACAGTGCATCGGGGGCATGCCGATGATGAGTTCCGTATCTGTTTTTGTACTTCTCAATTCGTTTAATAGTTTGTGAAATCCCGCCCAAAGATATATCCGCGTGCCAAACATCCCCTGCGAGTAATTAGTCGTGTTGAAAGGATCGAAACAAAAGAGTGCTACTTTGTACTCTATTTTCGGTACTGAGGGAAATGTATTACACCTATATGAATGGTATTCAATCAAAATATAAATAAATTTAATCTAATTTTTGTTTCTTCAATTAATCAAGGAACAGATCATAACCACCATCTTGCTCAAGATAAAGACTGTGCAAACAATAATTCAAAAACACAGTTTTGTCTTTTTCTAATGACATTCTTTTGCTTAAAATGTAGTTTAAAATACCATGAACTACTTAAAGACTGTGCAAGCAACAATATATTCAAAAACACAGTTTTGTCTTTTTCTAATAACATTCTTTTGCTTAAAATGTAGTTTAAAATACCAAACAACAATATATTCAAAAACACAGTTCTGTCTTTTTCTAATAACATTCTTTTGCTCAAAATGTAGTTTAAAACACCATGAACTACTTAATCATCTGTCATTTTTTGTAGACACATTTTATTGTTTTACTTCCTCTCCATAAAACACCTGAAAGCTTATAGGAACACCTGGCTCATTTGCATAATAATACATCTCTACGTTGCTGTCTGCCCTCCTTTTGAGAACACATTTTCCCCTTTTCACTCCATAAAAAACACCTGAAGGCTTATAATTGCACCTGGTAATGATATATATACCTATTTTTGGATATATTCATCGTCTGCCCTCTTTTTCAGAACATATTTTTCCCTTTTTCATTTTTCAAAACACCTTGAGGTTTATAATATTGCACCTGGTATAAGATTTGATCATTTGCATAATAATACCTATTTTTGGGATACATCTCTTCATCATTGTCTGACGTCATTTACTACCACTTTTTCCTATCTTCGTCTTAAAAACCTCCTGAAGGCTAAAAATTGCACCTGGTAAAGGACTGCGCTCATTTGCATAATAATATCTATTTTGGGGTGCATACTACTGTGCAGACATGCATTATCGGCAATATCTACTTTAATGCCCCAAATGTAATAAGCTTATACTCCACAGTGCGCCTGCTTTTTTCCTTGTGTACAGTGATGTCACAGGTTACAGAAGAAGATAATGCTGCATTGTCTTTCTAGGGAAGTAATTTAACACTTTCCACGCGGGTGGCGTCTGCAGACGACATTCCAAAATTTCACAAAATGTTTAAAAAATGTCAACATTATTGAATTTCTTCATCATATTTGGAATCACCATGAGAAATGCATTGAAATAAGTACAAACATTCCTGGTATTGGTTCAGTAATCCTTGAGATTGACTTTGAAAATTGTGAAAGGTTTCTGAAAAATCTGTTATGTATATGGTAAAACCAATATAGCAATAGCCGTGTGAAACGTGTTAAGCAATCAAAAGAACGAGACATTAACGCATCCCTAACCCACCAACTACACTGAGCCAAAAAAGAAACTTATAAAAAAAAGAAACTTATACAGTTTTAACAGATCACCAAATAAAATTCTGTGCATGAAAATGTACCAAATTTGGATACAATATTACTGCAATGTATTGCTTCAAATGGCAGTCAATAACCAATTGTTTGCTTCAATGACACAAGAGAAATGTGCACTGACCCTATGGTGATCTGTTAAAATTGTATAAGTTTCTTTTTTGGCTCAGTGTATATACCTAGTGTCTCTACCATTGCAAATCTGTATCAAAAATTGATGTCAAATCTCATTCATTTGACCTGTTCCCTGCCATAAAACCAGCTTTTATTGTCCTGCATAATCTGAACGATTATTGCCTCAACGCAACACAATTCATGTTGTGCGATTCAAATTTGTTTGGCAATATAGGTTCCTTAACAACACGTATGTCACGGAATTCACAACCATCGGCTATACATGTAGCTGTATCATGGAAGAGATCTCTTTTGGTACCTTGTGATGTCATAGAACGGGATCAACATAAGACTGTTTCACAGCTTTGAGCTTATTTTGTACTTCAATAGGTCACCTAACAAGATATTAACAGGGAGCTGTTGAAAACTATTTATTAGGTTTAGTGGCCCGGGGGTTATTTAATCAAATACCACCCGTAGCATCTCGTTGAACACGTTTTTGGATAAATGTATGTGGTTATCATATGCATGGATGTGTATTGTCGTTGAACTATCCTGTTTCTACCCCCCCCCCCCCCCCCCTTACTTCTGTCTGCGGCTGTGTCCTAGTTCAGCTTTGTTCAGCTGTCTTGTGGCTTAGAAGATTGGTTTAAATGGAGATCAATTGCAGTGAAAGCTATCCTTGCATCATCATTCGCTACAAACTTTTTTGATATATGCGTTACTTAAAGGAGTACGCAGGAGTGTTATAGAATTATTTTTTCATATAATTTACTTTAGAAACCAAGATGAACATTAATAAGGGTCATTTTAGCTGGGGAGCACACATGGTATGAAACACATTTAAATACATGTGACTTTTTATCCTAAATCAAGGTCAAAGGTGGATTAAACACCCACGATAGCAAGGACGTCCACCTAGGTTATAATTCTAATGACTTCAAGGAACATTTAGGTATAACTCTGTGCCAGCAGACTGGGGACCGGAAAAACCCTAAATAGACCCGTGCTCCCCAGTTATTAATGTGAAATTCTTTCATAGCCGTAGAAAAGAATATTTGAATCAATGTTTTGTTGTAAACAAAGAAGGCTGATTTTTATAAATCCTTATAAGTGTACGTTCATACATATAATACAATTGTAAAAATGTACAAATCCCATTTTTTATCAAAATTGAGGGTGCAACCTTTCAGCACATCTCTTAATTGAGTATTGCTTTAATTTCAAATGCAACTGATCTGAATCCCAAGGATATGACTGACATCATCTGACAACAACAGCATAGTCCCTATGCTAAACACTGTTGACCATTGATCAGGTGCCCATATGGAAATGAGCTTATAGAAGTCGCAGAAGAACTGTCAATCCTGTTTATCTATACATCTTGTTAAGGCCAAGCAGTGCACATGCTACCTTACTCCTTACGTCATCATGTACCCAGAATCCCGATTTGCGTTTCCATTGATACAACCCATTCCGGATGGAGTACAAAAGACAGCGCCACCTGTCTCGTGCATTGTAATAGCCATATTAGCCTACAGGGTACAAGTGGATGATGTACAAACATAGTCGGGATTCTTATTGTACTGATATCCACTAGATGAATTGTGGCAAATCACCTTGGAATAACTCAAATAATGTGCAAGTGTTAATTTCATGTGCTCAATTTTGTGGTCTCTGTTGTCAGGCCTCGTGCTATAAGTTACATTAATCTCTAGTAAATAAAACAAAGAGTAACAAAATCATCTCCTACACACAGATCCAACCCACAGTGTGCAAAGAGTAACAAAATCATCTTCTACACACAGATCCAACCCACAGTGTGCAAAGAGTAACAAAATCATCTTCTACACACAGATCCAACCCACAGTGTGCAAAGAGTAACAAAATCATCTTCTACACACAGATCCAACTCACATTGTGCAAAGAGTAACAAAATCATCTTCTACACACAGATCCAACTCATAGTGTGCAAAGAGTAACAAAATCATCTTCTACACACAGATCCAACTCACATTGTGCAAAGAGTAACAAAATCATCTTCTACACACAGATCCAACTCACATTGTGCAAAGAGTAACAAAATCATCTTCTACACACAGATCCAACTCATAGTGTGCAAAGAGTAACAAAATCATCTTCTACACACAGATCCAACTCACATTGTGCAAAGAGTAACAAAATCATCTTCTACACACAGATCCAACTCACATTGTGCAAAGAGTAACAAAATCATCTTCTACACACAGATCCAACTCACATTGTGCAAAGAGTAACAAAATCATCTTCTACACACAGATCCAACTCACATTGTGCAAAGAGGAACAAAATCATCTTCTACACACAGATCCAACTCATAGTGTGCAAGGTATCCCTAATAGGTCGGCAGGGAATGGTGTCACATGCCGTTGACAACAAACAAGATGAAGTTAACACATTTCAGATTGCACCATTACCAAAAGGGCTAAAATATAGCCCTTTTTGTATCGCCCTGAAATGGTACCATCGAACAGAATATTTGCCCCAAGGGATTCCTCTGCATACTCATGTAATCATATTTACACACATAATGCAAGTTCTCACATGTTTTTTCAGCTGAAAGTCTGAAATATTTTGTGAATTTTGTAAATGTTGCTAATGTAAAGAACAGTCGCTTACACAGCATCATGAGGTCACTAGGAACGATCTTCTGTATGCTTGAGTAGAGCGCAGTATCTGATTTGTTAAATGTATTTCCTTGTTGTCAACGGTAAAGGTTGGAAGGTCTGGGGCGACCTATAGGCCAACATGATCCATTCCTGACATCAGTGTCCCATTATATACATGTTCATGTAAACTTTCTATCATGAAGGCATCACAATATCAAACCTCTACTAAATGACCAAACAGTGCACATGTAAACTCCCTTACCATCAAATTATACCCAAAATACCGGTTTGCGTTTCCATTGATACAACCCATTCCGGATGGAGTACAAAAGACAGCGCCACCTGTCTGGCGTATTGTGTATAACGGAATAAAGCCTACAGGGTGCAATCTGATGATGTGCAAATACTGTCAGAATTCATTTTGTACTGACACCTATACTAGATGGATCATGACAAATGATGACTAGCTGGAGTAACTTACAAATACCCTTCTTTAAATGCTAAATCAAATGCTTTAAATGGTTGCTTTTGCAATCTTAATTTCCTACATTTTGTAAATGTTAACAATTTTGCTAAAAAAATTGAATTCATCTTGATTGTTTTTTACCCATGACCAGCTGGTGTAACATACAATTATACTTTTTAATTCTATATCAAATTCTTTAAAATGGTTGCTTTTGCAATCTTAATTTCCAACAAAATGTAAATGTTAACAATTTTGCTAAAAAATTTGAATTCATCCTGATTGTTTTTTACCCATGACCAGCTGGAGTAACATATAAAAAACCTTTCTTTACTCTATAGTAAATTGATGCTTTTGCAATGTTAATTTCCTACACTTAGTTAATGTTAACAATTTTGCTTAAAATGTTGAATTCATCCTGATTGTTTTTTACCCATGACCAGCTGGAGTAACATACAAATACCCTTCTTTACTCTATATCAAATGCTTTAAAATGGTTGCTTTTGCAATCTTAATTTACTTTACTGCAAATGTAAATGGTAATAATTTTGCTTAAAATGCTGAATTCATCCCGATTATTTTATCCTTTTCACACACGGTTTACCTTTTACTTTTGAAACACACTTGCAGTTAATTGTGTACAACTTAGCGATATGATCCCTGATGAATGTGAACTTTAATGAAACACAAAATTGTCTAATTTTACAGTAAGTTGAATGTTGTAACAGGTGAAAGGTATTCTAAAGATATGCCAAACAAAAAACGAGTTTTTTACGGATGTGGAATGGAAAAAAGGGGGAAATGCATTTAATTTATTTCAGAAAAAATAATTTCATGAATTATTTATCAAAGTGGTCAAGAATTGAAACATGTTGTCTGAGCACTAGTTCCGTGACTGCTATCTGCGAATCCATAACAAGCATATGACAGACAGTCACAAATGTATTGGATCATATCGGATTAAAAATAACCTCAGCCTTTTGTCAAAACCATTTCCTCAGACAAACACAGCTAGAAAATCAATAACAACTAACGCAGCGACAACCATGCATGCACAGTTGCACAGACAACCAAGAGCTGATCATTTTGTCTTCTGCTGCAAAATTTAAGCGTTTCCTTTCCAACCCTTCGGGTCCAAGAGCTGAGAGGCATGAGTGAATCTTTAGAGAGACAAATCATTGAGAGTCAATCGCCACCGGACCAAAACAAGGAATATGGATCGGCGGGTTGGTGTCATCACTCCACAAGCTAGACAACAAACACATGACCTGCCTGTAATCAATCGTAAATATGGATTCTGCGAGGGTTTGCACTGTATTAAAATTGATGTTGGGGCATAGAGGCAAAACAAAATAAACCATCAAAAATGTCTTTTGGGGGTTACAAACCCTGATCAATACTATAATGGGGCAAGGGTGGTGTTGCTAATGCTGTGATTTAGTAGCCCAATTGGGTACCTTTAATTGGGGGGAAAGGGTTATATAGAAATAAAATGTGTGTTAATTGGGCTACTTATGGTTACTTCTTGTCTCATTACAATCAATGTTAACAAAGATAATTGACCTACTTTTCCCCGGTCAATTGGGGTTATATTGATAACTTGAAAAGAGAGCGTTACATTGCAGACAAATGTATATATCTCATGCACAAAAAGAAAGCGTTTTTGCCAGATAATTTTGCTGTGAACTCCCCGCATTTCTGTGGCAAGACTCACTCAGCAAAGGTTTGTCAAGCACAGATTGAATATGGATTCAATTAAAATAGGTACGGAGGCAATCTAGCATTGATGCCATAGGATACCAAGCCAAGTGGTCCAATAGGTGATGAGAAGTGGGCCCAATTTGTGGGTGAAAGCTAAATATTGGACTAAAAGTAGCCCAATTTTTATTAGCTCATTTGCCAGATACAGATATGTGGTGAGCGAGGTGGGGGGGGGGGGGGGGGGGGGGGGGGATGACGAGGTCTGGACAACTCCTTCCAGGAATAATTTTGGCGTTTAGAAGAGGTTTTGGATTTTGGAGAAAAAACGGTCTTGGTCTATGTCCAAAAAAAGGAGGCTGAAAATAGCCTGATTTTCACAAATCTCTCATTCTTCTTGTTTGGGCTTCTTATCACAGGCATAGTAACACTGGAAACAGGCCCTTTTTGCCAGGAGAAAATGTCCCAAGATATCATATGCATATGTAAATGACTTGAGGCAACACATTTTCATTTCATACCAGCGCTCACAGGAATATTGTATCTTCACCAAGCACTCTTTTAAACCTCTCATAACTATGATGCCTAGACCCAAAGCTATGGCAGACAAAACAAATTATTATAATGTATACATATTTCATAATTACATAACTTCAACATCGGGATTGCAGATATTTTCTTAATATAATTAGTCTGCTTTTAATTACATTTTTATAACATACATTCTGTAAAATGTGAATCGTTTGCAGTAAAGTATGCACTTTACATACCTATGCATTTTGGCAAAAATTAAAAAGGCTTGAATTATTAATCCAAAGTGTATTACCATTTGTAACAATTATTCGGTCCCACATTCCAAAATTAACATACAACATTGTGTGCAAAGAAAAGAGAGCTAGCGAGCAAACAATATTCATCCCAACAATAGGGATTTTTTGCCAAATGTATTAGGTTTTTAAAAGATACTATTATTATACCAATATTATGTTGGCATCCAATTGGTTAAATGTTGCCATATTTAAGGGTTTTACAGCAAAAGTTAGTGAATGTTATATGCTTGGCTAGTAATTTCCAATAGCACACACTCCTACACATTAAAGTAATGTAATTTCTTAGTATCATGAATGCTTCTTTTTGTGAGTAAATATTTATGTTTCATGTACACTACATGTAGAGTGGCAAAAAAAATAGGACACTTTTATTCCAATGATTTCTCAAAATAGGGAAGACATTTTTTGGAGTTTTTCTCTCTCTTTCAGTATTATTAACCTATATTTTTGTTGTATATTGTTTAAAGGATGTTGATATTAAAGCTTTAACAGTTCTAAAACAATATCAGTTGTCTGCGTCACATTTACATCTACGGGAGTTATGGAATATTTCGTAGGTCAATAACTTCTGCTAGTCTATCTCAATGCATGTTGATCTGTCATGGCTCGCGCAGAGTTTGACATACATTCTTCATCATCAGCGTAAAGTACAGTACATCTGCTGAAGTCCTGCAGAGAAGGATTAGTGTTAACCCATTGAGAACTACCAGCCTATTGGTCAGAAAGATGGAGACATCGATTGTTGCACCAATCAGAGACGTTGTTAGAATAATTGTATCCCCCTGATATAGAACGGAGTGAAATGTTATGGAAGCAGTATTTTTAATTGGTTATTCAATTGGGTTTATCTTGTTATTAACCAACCAGAAACAATGTGAGATAGGCAGAAGGTAGTGATCCGGGGGTTTACCAACACATACACCTTTATACTCTAAAATGCACTGGGCACTGAAAGAACAAATCCTATACATGTACTGTAAAAGTCAATATTTTCGCGATAAGATATTTTCACGAAAATGGTCACAACAGGCATTTCGCGATCTTTTATTTTTGCGATTTTCAACATTTGTGAACAAAAGTCAATGTAAGTCAATAATTTTCGCGGGTTTATATTTTCGCGGATGAGCATTGATTCGCGAAATTCGCGAAAATAAATACCGCGCGAAAATTTCAACTTTACAGTATATGATTTTGAAAGCCTGAACCCTCAGGACAAGAGGAGGATAAATTCCTGAATGTGTTCAATAATAACATAACTTTCATCCTTTAAAAAATAAAACCCTTTTTTTATACCCTTCCCCTAATTGAACAACACAAACATGGCTTCCATAAAAACACAACGATCTTGATGACGCGGCATTGCAATATTACGATCCAAATTGTTTGTATGTACCGTCTATGACGCGGCGTTGCAATATTACGATCCAAATTGTTTGTATGTAACGTCTATGACGCGGCGTTGCAATATTACGATCCAAATTGTTTGTATGTACCGTCTATAAAATGTTGTACTTCAACTTAAATCAATACTTGAGATAAGACTTCAGACGGATTTTGAATATAGTTTCCCAAATATGAGGCGAGAGCAACTACAAGGGAAAAAACTGTCGCTACCAATCTCTACCCGTCTACAGCCGGAGTCCCAAGCTGTGTAAGAGACAGTCAAGTATATCACCCTGGTGTGGCCTGTCCCGTCACCATCGACACAACCGCATCTTGCAACCATTTTCCCATGTTAGCGTAAATTGCCAGAACGAATGTCAATATACATAACATATTGTGGTTACCGAGACAGAGATAGAGTCTGCCCTTTTTTCCTCTCTCTCCTCTAAAGTATTGCAAAATGTCATTGACCCCTTGTCCGAAGGGACAGTGTTTATGTATTGGTGAGGAGGGCATTGAATTCAGCTATTAAGGGCTTCCGATACCCTTTCATTTGAGTGCAGTCAATCTATTTCAGTGTGGCATTCTTTGCGAATGTTGTACACAGATTCAAAAAATTGTCAATGTAGTATTTGACAATTAAGATTGATGGAGACAGACTAACGAGAGTTCATATAATTTGCCTGTTCCCCTACAATTCACAGTTATAAATACCAAAATATCAAATGTCTTGAGACGCAGAGTGCTCAAAGATATACTATTAGTATCTATATCGATATCATTATCGTTATCATTATCGTTGTCATTATCGTTATCGTTATCATTATCAAAACACACTGAAACTTCAAACGCGTGTAACAGTGTTGGGGAAAGGCTGCTTGCTACAGATACTAATACATGTACATGTACTTTTCATAACACTATACTACATACAATCTTAATAGTGGAAAATTGTGGGATTTAACAGTGATCAGAGGGAGAAGGGAGAAACCCCTTTACATTACACATACAAATTGTTCGAACAATATTTTCTCAAATTGTAAGTGCCCTTAAGAGGTTGGATGCCATATAGTCAGCAGCTAAAAATGTTGTCTACTAAATTAATAGTCTGCTAAATGAATAAGTCTGCTATCAGATGCACACATACAATACATGTATAGTGTACGGGACAAACAGCTGGACAAAGCAACTAGGGTTGAATCACCTTTTTTTGTCAGTTCTTGGAAAAATAAGTCAATTAAATGGAAAGCAGGAATTTCATATAAACCATTTTGAATAGATTTTATGAATACAGAATATAACCCGATTTCAGATTTCAAGTGTGAGATGATTAGTTGCACTTTTTCTTTTCATCTTAATTAATGGTGCAAAACCGTAAATTCTATCACAATCTGGTGAAAGTGCTTTTCTAGAACTCTGGGATCTGGAAGCAATTTCAAATTTACAGGTGTACAATATGTATATTGACAAATTTTAAAGGTAGGTGTTCCGATTTTCTGGCCCCATTTTCAACCCTAAAATAGTCGTATTCCAAAGTATGAGTTGCATCACTCAAATGGTTCTTATTTTAGAAGCACAAGGTGACATGAAATTAGTACTCGAACTGGCCGGTTGGTTAACCACCTTTGGCAGTAATTTGCCGCATTTCGGCCTAAAACGTCTAAATGGAACATATCTTGCGCCAAACATTTTACAGAAATAACGAGAAAAATATGGGGTTTCTTCTGATATCAAAATATGTTGATGGGCAATAAAAAAGCTAAAGTGATGGGAACATCCACCTTTAATACGAGGATCTCGATCGTAAATGTTATAAATAATTGCTGACATTTTCTTTCCTAATTATTCTTAGGATCTGGAAGTAATTTCAAATTTATATAGTGTGTAAAATGTTTGAGTACTGAGAAATTTTGATTAGTTGCCGTACAATCGTAAATTTGATCATACAGAATTAGTTGAAATCAGTTAGCTTTTCTAGTTACTCCGAAATCTGGAAGTCATTTCAAATTTACAACCATGTACTGACAAATTGTGATTAGGTGGGAGCTGCAATACCAGGAAATGTTATACAATGGTATGCGGAGAGAGGAGTTCATCCTATGTCATAGCTATGTGATTCTCTATTCTGCTATACAGTTGATATATTGTCAGCAATGTTTCATTGCTTAATGTTTATACACTTTGTCAACGCAGGTTCGGTAAATATACTGTAATTTATGTTGGTGTCACTTCATTGATTATTTTAATACATAATATGTAAAAGCTCGCAGCAATTTTCCAATATCAATTATCTAATCCAATTGCTATAAATTACATGTGATTCATAGATTTTCAACATTAAGAGAGGCCTTTTGTTCTATAAAGGGCACACACAACCAAGAAACTCTCCATAGACTTACATGTTAGAAAAGGCTTACTTAAATGGCCGTCGTTTCTATATTTGTGCGTTTGGTTCAATGAAATGTTGATATGTTTTACTCACAAGGGTAATCTACAACATATCGGAATATAAAGGTGCAATTATCACACACTTTATTGATATAAGCTGCCGCATAACAACGTAGTGATATGCCTACCTAAATTCGGCCTCCGGTCTGGATATACACTGCGTGTGTAAATCGATCCGTGAAATTAAAATTGACCTCAAATCACCCAGTTTAAATGTCAGCTCGTAAGTGAAACATTATATCATAAACCGTCAAAAAATCACAAATTTCTTCTATCATTTCTGCAAAATAGGAACTATTACTGAACTCAACTTTGAGCGATAGCTATTTGGTGGTGTGCTCCCTAAATTTGAAGCTTGAGTTCTAAAAAGCTTAAAAATGTGTTTTCATGCAGCTGCAGATTGTTAATAATCTAACAAAATATTTCTCTTTTTATACCTTAATTTCTATACTTGTTAACCTCCGCTCAATTTATATCACTGTTAGTATTCCATTCCAGAGACTCTGTAAAGAATGGTTCACTGTAAACACGACTATTTATGAGGGTTTAATTTTTCATGCCTTTCCAAATCCGGGTGGGGGTACTCATGATGGGATTTTGAACTATGACCGAAACATTTACCACTTAATTATCGTTTTGCCACCTATATATTTACTACTGATGACCTCTTTTTTTTACCACTAACGGCCTTTTTAGGACCCATTGACGAATAATGAACCCATGGATTTACCAGAAAATAAGAAGAAGATAAAAAAAGGGGTCACCCTATATTTGGCGGAACATCCCCGGAACATCCCTGTAACCTCAGCCCCCCCCCCCCCCCCTCCCGACTCCAAATATTGGTCTCTCGTTATTTTTCACACACAAAATTGGTTTCCTAAAAAAAAAAATCTTTATAATTACATTAAATACATAACTTTGACATGATCAAGGGAAATTAATCACATGTCGGCAATTTTCAATTTTGACTTTTCAACATAAGTTATTTGCCCATTAAAAACGCTACGCTTTGATCCAAACCCCGTCACAAGCGGACATCTGGTTCCAGAGATATGACAATTCTTGGATCTTCTTAAACAGTGAAAAACATAAGAATTGATCACCTTTATTGCCTTATAACTCAACATCAATATATTAGCGACATCCGACTCGTTCCCTTGTCACAATTATTCACACAACTACCATTCTGCACGCACAAACATAGCATGATGATCAACATTTCACAGAATTTTCCTTTAATTAGCATCGCTCACAAAACATCTGTTCGCATTAAAATATTACGCCTGTTTTATCACCTGAAATAATGGTGAAAAACGACTGAAGGCTTAATAAAATACTGCATACTATAGTCACTTTCATAATGCTATGGACGTAATTCAAGCAGTTTCACGCGAGAGTGATTTGATTTGATTTGATTTGATTGGGTACTCAAACATCATATATAGAGATAGAAACATTTAAATTACAAACATGTAATACATGCATATAATTAAATTGCACCAAGAAATTTGAAAAAACATATAGTCATAGTAAAATATGAGCAAAAGTACCAAGGATAGCCCAAAAAGCTTTGTGTTGTTTGAACACAAAGCTTATTTCCATTGGTGTCCTTAATAAGCATAGAAAGGCAAAAAAACAATGAAGTTTCACTTATCGTTGAAGGTGAGTAACCTGATCAAGTTCCCGTCTTCCATCAAAACTGAGATTTTGTTATGAGAAGAACGAACGCCTATATTTGTCTTTTTGCCCCTCTGCAAAATAGTGGTCTTGAGAGATGTTTCGTTTACATGTTAAAAGCGAATAGATAGTGAATTATTCCCAAATGTAATAATTCAACACCTGTAGTTTTTGTACTGTTCTGTGTGAACATTTGAAGTAGAAAAAACTGTTCCACATGCCAAAAAATACAACATTTTATAAATTTAAGTAGACTGATAGTGGGCTATCATGTTTTAAAAACCCTACTCTGAATGAAATGATCATGAAAGCAACAGAGCTAAAAAGGTATCTTAATCTATTTTTTTTATTGAAAAACAAAATATATTTTCAAGAAAAAAACCCAACAAAATGACCTGACTTAAGAACAGTGATTTTTTTCTTTGCCAAAATCCAAGTTTATGGTGCTAAATCCCAAATTTAACAAGTATGCATTGATTGCACTGGACCCTCCCCCAGCCTGATAACCTCGTTTTGCCATCAGATTATATAAACGCAATCAGATTATATAAACGTCACCAGAAGAGTCAACCTTTTCTGTACCTGCGCTGCAGACTACCAGACTGACACACATTGTTTCTACGGCAACAACATTTTGGTAATTTCGAGTCATCTCCTCTCTGACACAAATGTAACAAAGCAAAATCAGGTCTTGAGTAGCCTAGGGGGTATCACTGTGATATACATGTGGGCTATAAGATATATACAGCTACCTAATAATATAAGACAGGCTATCTTGAGATTATTATTTTAGGCCTAAAATAAAAGATGGTTTGTATGACAAAAGGAGCAAAGTCTTATGTTTTTCCTTTTTCCCCCGCATAACATACATTATTTTTCATACACCATCACAATATTGTGGAGGAACGAAATTGTGAAATTTATCAACAAGCGAAATTATTTCAAATGGCGCAGCTAAGAAAAATTGTACATGAGAATGAAGATAACCACTTAAAATTAATTCACTTGAAACAATGTCAACAAATAGGATTGAATATTGGTTGATAAGCTAAAACTAAATGTGAATTTCTTTTCACCTCTTTTTTTCTCCATATAATTACAAAAAGTCAGCATAGGCTCTATTGGCTGGTGTGTTTTTTTCGGTGTAGAATAAGGTTATGTGAAACAAAAATTTCTTCTAATCAGGCCTTCTTAATACAAACCCCTAGTCCAATTTCTCCCCATGTATATTTCCTCTTCTGTGATCAAACCCAATTGTCAGGTATTATTGGATAGGCACACATGGGATTCTATTCTTGTAAAAACAAGTGACATTTATATGATATCCGTTCTGAAAACGACCTATACTGTGCTACTATCCGATTAATTTTGATGTTCACGTACGTACGAAAGGGATTTAGGGACATGACAACTTGATGTGTAGATTTCATGAACTATTGAGGGCCTTATACTATACTCACATACATCTGGCAAAGGCTTCTCAGAAATTACTTTCTGAGAAAAATCTTTACGGTGGTCCGCAAATAAAACCTAATCAATGTCATATTCTGTTCATTTGCTAAAAACTATTAATACAAATTGCCATACTATGTTAGTTGGAAAATAACAATGATTGATATTGATTGTTATATGAGGTACTTAATCATAATACAGTTGAATGGCAATACATCAAATCATATATATATACCTGATCAGTTAGCTGAAGTATTGTAAAGCCAATAGTTTGTGTTTGCTTGTAGAGTTGTTTTTTTTGCGGTTTGCAACCTTTATTGTTTGATTTTTTTGTGATTAATTGATTGATTTTTAGGTGGTGCTAAATTCCCTCTGAACAGGAGGCACCTCATACGAAACTCTTTCATCAAAATGGTTTTACGTTAATTGTTTGATGCCTGAAATGCATGAAAGTAAAAACTACTGCAAACATTTCAGCTTATAAAGTATCTTGTGTCAAGTGCTAGAAATGTTTATTTTGAGACCATTGCACTATCTTCCAAAGATAGCAGTTACTGTTGCTGCCCCATCAACCTAGATTCAATTTGGCAAATATTGATGGTCGCGTGTGCTATCTACTGAAGATAGCAATGAGAACCAGCTCTTCGACCACAACCTCTTATGAGGTCGAACAATGCTCACTCTTGGTGCCATATACAGAAAATGGCAATAACATTACAGTGAGTAGTACATCCCACCCCTGCGAACCTGTGAGGAATTATCACAGATTACATCATAGCCCAAGAAAGGCTAACTAACTAACTAAACCACATAACAAACATTGCTAATACTATAAATGAAACCGAAAACAGCTTTATCGAAACTTACTCTTTGTGCTTTTCGTTTATCTGCTCTCTGGTTTTGATGATAGATCCTGCTAAAGTTTGAAACAATTACAGGCACGGGTAGAGCTATGACCAGCACACCGGACAGAGCGCACACGCCCCCTACCAGTTTGCCAATCATCGTATCTGGTACTATGTCACCATAACTGTAGCAGAAAGAAAGAAAAAGGAAAAAGACAATGTTATTATTATTTTATTTTATAAGAAGGTTATTGTAACATGCTATCAGCCAGTAGGGAGGTCACGCTGCATGTCATATTTTGTTATACGCAAGAAAACAATGGTATCTTAGTGACTGCAATATTTGCTAGAAATAGCTTCGGAAAATGGTCTATTTGGGCATCTCAAATACTAAGAAACGTGTTAAAAATCATGTAGAATTTAAGAGGAGGGTCAATAACATCTGCAGAACGATAAAATGAATAGTTTTAAACACGTTTAGTGACCAAATTTATGTCGTACAATGTCGGGAAATTCACGTTTTGACAATCCGTGGTCTTCCTAACTCTTCTAAACCTCACCAAATCATGAAATGAACCCTCGTCTACAAAAAAGTCCATGTACGTATTGCTCTATCTGCTTGGAGATAGCGAAGACCACGCAAACATCATAGCTTCATACAACGGAATGAAATCCGCCATAGAGATTACATGGCGAAAATCGTACAGATTTGCACTGCAGACCTCTGTGTAGGGACTGTTGACAATAGCATGACAATAGCAAGGTCGTTTGACTATTGTGTTTGTGCATGTTTGTGACGACTGACCCCGTTTAACAATCTTCATAGCTTTCATATAGGGCTTGGGTGACCTAACTATTGACTGCTATGGTTATTGTAACATGCTATCTACTGAAGATAGCGATGGAATTGGCTATAAACTGCTATTCATGAAATTAAGTATGCTGGAATGTTATCTATAGTCATTGTGCTATCTACTGAAGATAGCAATGGAACTGTCTTACTGGTATTGATATTGTGCTACACTGAAGATAACAAGGGGAACTGGCCCACTAATATTGATATGAGTCAATGTAAAATGATACCTACTGTCATTGTGCTATCTACTGAAGATAACAAGGAAACTGGCCCACTAATATTGATAGAAGTTATGTTAAATGATACCTCAAGTCATTGTGCTACACTGAAGATAACAAGGGAACTGGACTACTAATATTGAATATAAGTAAATGTAAAATGATATATAATGTTATTGTGCTATCTATTGAAGATAACAAGGACACTGGCCCACTCATATTGATATACTAGTAAGTCAATGTAAAATGATATCTAAAGTCATTGTGCTATCTACTGAAGATAGCAAAGGATCTGGTTCACCGATTTTGATAAAGGCCAATATGAAATGCCATATAAAATCTTCTACTGAAGATAACAAGGGAACTGGCCCACTAATATTGATATAAGTCATTGTGCTACACTAAATACAACGAGGGAACTTGACCACTAATATTGAATATAAGTCAACTAATATTGAATATAAGTCAACTAATATTGAATATAAGTCAATGTAAAAATGATATCTAATGTTATTGTGCTATCTACTGAAGATAACAAGGAGACTGGCCCACTAATATTGATATAAGTCGATGTAAAATGATACCTACTGTCATTGTGCTATCTACTGAAGATAACAAGGAAACTGGCCCACTAATATTGATAGAAGTTAATGTTAAATGATGCCTAAAGTAATTGTGCTATCTACTGAAGATAACAAGGAAAATGGCCCACTAATATTGATAGAAGTCAATGTAAAATTATACCTAAAGTAATTGTGCTATCTACTGAAGATAACTAGGGAACTGGCCCACTAATATTAATAAAAGTCAATGTAAAATTATACCTAAAGTAATTGTGCTATCTACTGAAGATAACTAGGGAACTAATATTAATATGCATTGTAAGTCAATGTAAAATGATATCTTAAGTCATTGTGCTATCTACTGAAGATAGCAAAGGATCTGGTTCACCGATTTTGATAAAGGCCAATATGAAATGCCATATAAAATCTTCTACTGAAGATAACAAGGGAACTGGCCCACTAATATTGATATAAGTCAACGTAAAATGATACCTTAAGTCATTGTGCTATCTACTGAAGATAACAAGGGAAATAATATTGATATACATTGTAAGTCATGTAAAATGATACCTTAAGTCATTGTGCTATCTACTGAAGATAACAAGGGAACTAATATTGATATGCATTGTAAGTCAATGTAAAATGATATCTTAAGTCATTGTGCTATCTACTGAAGATAGCAAAGGATCTGGCGCACTGATTTTGATAAAGGCCAATATGAAATGCTATGTAAAATCTGCTACTGAAGATAACTAATATTGATATAAGTCAACGTAAAATGATACCTTAAGTCATTGTGCTATCTACTGAAGATAACAAGGGAAATAATATTGATATACATTGTAAGTCAATGTAAAATGATATACATTGTAAGTCAATGTAAAATGATATCTAAAGTCATTGTGCTATCTACTGAAGATAGCAAAGGATCTGGCGCACTGATTTTGATAACGGCCAATGTGAAATGCTATTTAATGTCATTGTGCTATCTACTGAAGATAACAATGCAATTATTGGCAAATCATAAATCATTAATTAAACCATATATATCTGTCAAACTTTCAGATGTTTACAAACTATTTGCTATAAAATCAATTATTAAACCACATAACACAGTAACTTGAATATTTACATTTATTCTATGCAAAAAAGAAACAATGCAATTATTGGCAAATCATAAATCATTAATTGAACCGTATATATCTGTCAAACTTTCAGATAATGTTTACAAACTATTTGCTATAAAACAACAAGTCAACAATTAAACCACATAACACAGTAACTTGAATATTTACATTTATTCTATGCAAAAAAAACCACAAAAATTACTTCTGGGAAACTGTAAGTGTAATGTACCTGTCCCATTTTTCAAAATTCTAATCCAGGGACTGACTCTCAGTTCCTAGTTCTACACAAGCTTCATAACACTGAATTATTAATAATACAGCAGTACAAAAAAAATAAAGATAAAAAACAACACCTGTGAAATTATACGTGCATGGGGTTATATTTCGATGTGATTAGTGCATGCACAACTAAGTGTTTGGAATTTTACATATTGCGAATGCGAAAACAACCCTGTTAGGTCGTCTCGGAGGGTTAATGTTATGTATTCATATCAAATATTCCCCATTATTGAAGATGATCGGCAATTTTTAAAAAATGTTACGTTTCCCGTCACCCTAAATTTTACAAAACATGCATGCCTCAGTGTCAATACGTAATAGTTGTATTTTCGAAATATAAACTGCAACTTTGCATTACAATGTAATTAATTCTCCCTATTGTTAGCACATATGTAATGTGATCAAGCAAAATTAGCTGTAAGTCACCAATATTGATCTATAACCCTAACCCCGGATTAGGGTTTTTGACCGGGATCACGATTTTCGTGGAAAAAACGCCAACTAAATAAATCTCCGGGTACCTGCCGGGATTCAATCCGAAAACCGTCCATTCTCAAGCCCCACGTCCCAACCACGGCCCTCAGCTACACATTCGCGCAGTATACTGCGCTCACTATATAGGCTCGGTTGACTGCGTCAACAAAAACCGCCGCCGCATGCGTTTGGAGAGGGACTTAGGATTAGCATTTTTTAAACACTCAGGGGTGTTAGGGTTAAGATTTAACGAAGTAAAGGCTTAAATTTCTCTTATTTCTATTGTTTTGAATACCCTTAAATAGCTAATGTCTTTGGAATTAAGTGCCTTTTAAAATGCCGTTTTCTGCAAAATGTAGCACCTGTCCAATACCCATTAAAATCACATAGTAAACAAGAATTGTGATATTTGCAACTTTAGGCTCATTTTGCTTGACCGCATCCCATATGCACCATGCAAAAGAGGGTTTCAGTTGATGTTGAAAAATAAAATTTAAAATTATCTAATCCTCCATCTGATCTTTTCCCCATTTACAGACAACATAACCTTAGCCTTATAATATATACATCCCCGGGAGACGAAAACATCTCAAGTTCTTACACACAGATGTATTAATGGTGAATTAATGTTTAATCATCAAACATAACTTGGTCCATTTATTTTTTTGAACTAGATTTGTTTTCATAACAGACATTGGAGAATGCTTTTAACACTTCAACCCGCACCACATGTAGGGAGAATAATTGATTCTAAAATGGGTATAATATTATATCATTACACTCTATTTTGTTAACCTATGAATTCCTTGATTTCATTAGCTTAAAGGGGCACTGAGAGATACGTATGGGAGTGCGCCCTCAATTTTTCTGTAAAGTCAGGGGTGGCGGCGGTGGCACTGTATACAAACTCTATGGGGAATATGGAAAATGTCCTAATTCTATGTTCAATTTACAATAACTCCTCATCCCTGTATGGTATAAATATGATTTTGGTCTCATTTTAAAGATTGTTTTATATCATATAAGTCTATGTTTCAACAAACATGTTAGCTATTAAGTATTATGTAACCACTGTTAATTATGAATCAATTGGATTGTCCTTGGCTTTCTTCCTATTCGCTAGACAGTGAACTTGCCCTAATTCACAGGTGACTATAACAAAAATGTGATTCAACCAATGATAGCAAAAGTATACATTTTTGGATAGGATGCATACCCAAAATGTGCATTTGTAAACTCTAAAAAATATGAAACATTCGGGCTCATTCAGTATATTTCAAAAAAGTAACCCTGACAACCATTATGTTCTGATGGGTAATTTTATGAGGAACTCAAATATGCACAGTAAATTATGATTGGGATAGGTATCAAAATATTATTGAGGTTTAATCAAAATATGAACATTTCAATATTTTTTGACCATTGTTAATCCTAACATGTTAGAATTAGGTCCTATCTAAATGTCAATAGCTTGGATTCCTTATGAGATTTCTGTTCAGAAAATATATACTTTTGTGATAGGGTAGAGCAAATAGTTATTTGGATATGCTAATTCAAATCTCAGATGTAAATGTAAAAATCTGGAAATGCAACGCGAAGGGTGACGAGTAAACACATGGCTAAAGACAAACATAAAACAAACATACAATACATATAATAAACACAGATTTGCCTTTGAGGCTTATTTTATGATTCCCTAAAATACTCTACCCCCCCCCCCCCCCTCCCTTTTCACACACATATGGAATGGATCATCTTGAATCAAAATCAGACAAGTTCATAAAAACTGGGTCATCAGGCATGTGCTCAATGTTATTTTGGTTCCAGTATTACAACCATGGATATATGAATATAACTAAGGAACCAACAAGTTTGAATACCCTTTTATGCTTCTAGACCACATCCCTCAATATGGCCGCCATCTTGAACAATGACGGAAGCACCCTTACAGGGGCCATGTGTAAATAGCAAAGACTGGAATGATTATATTATACTTCTTGGAAAACTTTAATATGTAAAGGTCTATAATTGCAGTCTGCAAGTAATCCTGCATTTTAATCACATGTTATGGTTGGCCATTTTTATTAGTCGAGCCTATAAACAAACAACAATTACAGCACTTATTATTATGCAGTTATAATTACAAGATCATTTACGCCACCTACAAGCACCAAATCAATCACTTCCCACCTCCCAGTTCCACCCCTCACCTACAAGCAAACAAACAACCCGTAATCGGTCCCCATACAAGCACCATTTACAACCGCTTTATCTCGCGTCCCACTAATGGTCTTCTCGTGTTATAAGCCCCCTCAACACTCCAAACCAGTTTCGGCTAATGGGACTTCCATGCAACACATAAATCACCTCATTTACTGTTAAACCCTCCATCCATCAACCCAGATGATATCACAGACCACATCATGCCTAATATCAGGACGTATTGGAATTTGCTCCCCTTGGTAATGTTCCCAGATATTGTTTTAGGCCAAACAAAGAAGATAGTCTGTCTCAGAAACATTGTGCAAAAAAGCTAAGTGCATATGCGATTTTTTATTTTTTTATTTTTTTTTTGCTATTTTTTTGTTGTTGCTTATCCAAGCTTACGGAGAACTTTTTTTAACTTTTTTTTTTTAAATCCAAAAAAAAAAAATTCAAAAAAATCCAAACAAATTCAAAAAAATCCAAAAAAATAAATAATAATTTTAGCCCCAAGACCTATGCACCGTAGCTCATTTCACATACCAATGCGGGCGGGCTTCTAAAACAGACCTTCTTTGTTTGGCCTTATTGAAATCTCAATCACGTCCCGCATGGTACATTTGAAATATTAAAATACAATGTTAAATTATGTACAATTTCAAAGTACTCTTTTTAAGGGTATCAACATTCTTTTAGCATAGTTTGAAAATTTACACTTCGTCAACCACCTCAGACAAAATATGAAGAACCCCCCGTTTTAGGCCTGAGAGAAGTAACCTTTTTATAGATACCTTTAAATCAAAAATGGCTCCGATTCATTATAGCTCGCTAATATTGATATCAGTCAATTCAAAATGATACCTAAAGTCATTGTGCTATCTACTGAAGATAACAAGGGAACTGACTCGCAGCAAATCACTGAAAAAATGTAACACAAATGTGGTAAAAAGGCTCTCTGTTACGTGTCCCTATGTAGAGCAGAAAACACCTGGTGGAAAATTGGGTCACAGGCTTTGTCCTACATGTAGTCTCTCCCCCTTTTTGCTTGAGGGTCACAAGGGAAGATAAACAAGATCCACAACAGAATGAAGTATGTTGTAAGGAATCAATATATGAGATACATCATTTTTCATAAGCGGTAAAGACATACTAGTGGCATAATAATTGCAAGTGACTTTCCGTCACCCCGAGATCAAGAGCAATATGCCACCCCCTAATTGGCTAAAATGGCTCAAATCTCCTTTACCCAAGTCTATACAATACATGCATCATTTAATTTCCAATCTAAACTCAATTAGTGTTGATTCCCTAAAGCCCCTCCCGCCCGAGTCAAACTGCATTAACTCGTTCGGACCGATGACAAATCTTGGCAGCTTATACGATGACCAGTCGTTACATACGTACGACCAAAACGTACGGCCATGGCCGTGATGACGACCGGACCTCGAGCCGTTGAAATGTATCCTTGATATATAATTAAATCAAAGATCAGCAATGGCGAAAGACAAGACTGACCAACTGTATGGTCAATGAGATTACACACACATACTACAGCCACACACACAAAAAGAGCGGAGATTTTACTTTTTATCGGAAAGAGAAATCTGCGCATCACTGCCCAGTGACCTATATTGTATAAGCTGTGAAATGCAGCCGTAGGTTATTAGTGTTACACGTTTTGTTTGTGGTTTCTAGTGGGAAGTATGTAAAGCGTATCGCACCTTATTGACGCGATGTTTCCGAGCTATCGGTGAACATGACATAACTCGGGAGTAGATAACCACTGAACAAATACATAGCACACCATAAACACACCAAGGCAGGGGGATAGGTCAGTAAGGAAAGGTTAAGGTTCACGGTATTATGCACTATGCAGAGAATAGACGGTTGCCACTTCAGTACTCTGTATACACATTTAAAAAATAAAAAATAAACGTTTCCACAGTGCATGGAGCACTCTCTGTATACACATGCATGCACATTGTAAACGTTCATCTTGGCAGGTAACCACAAAAAGCCTCCAGAATATTACAAAAATCTCCCTCCATGCTATTCAGTTCTATCGGATCTCATGACAACAGGCATTGACAAAAGTGTGCAGCGATCAATTTTAACAACAACAAAAAAGATTCAAGAATTTTAACAAACGGCAAAATAGGAATTATATTGTTTTTAAAAAAACAAACCTGAGAACTACCGGCCGATTGGTTAAAAAGATGGATACATCATTTATTGCACCAATGAGAGACATTGTTAGAATAATTGTATCCCTGATAAAGATGGGAGTGAAACATTTTACAAGCTGCATTTGAATTGGCTATTCATATGAGTACATCTTGTAATAAACCAATCAAAATCACTGTAAGATAGACAGGTAGACCCCAGGGGGTTAACATTTCTCTCAGCAGGCAACTAAGAGAGCCTCCGCAAAACATCAAAACCAAAAATCATGCTCAAAATATTCGACCCTCGAGTCCAAAATAAATTAATTTCCTGATATACATCTCAATAATAGATAACATAAATAGTACATTTGTACAATGTTTACACTTACAAAAGCTCCCACCCGTAAGCTACTCGAATTACTGTATGCATTTTGACATTTTGATTATCACAATAGAGCCCCAACAAATGGTATAATCTGTTGTCTATGAGTCCCCTTCCCTCCCTCTAAGCTACCGAAACGCCTCCTAAATATGATTTCTGATAATCAAAACAACGATACGCCAAACAGCGAGCGCATTGCACACAAATGTGTCTTGATAAATAACCTCCCGTAAGCTAAAACGAGGGCATTATAAACGGGACAAATGCGCTTTTAGGAGCTTCAATACAGATCGTCTAATGAACAGGAGGCTATTCCTGTTCCCGCCCTCGCCTCGCGCAAACAATCGTTCATATGTCTCGGCTCCTCAATGGGTATGTTTCCCTGTGTCATTAATCACATCAAAACATTCTGTGCTGAAACAGCTGCTCTGAGCTGGGGTTGAATTTTAAAGCTATTCAATACCCTGTATAGTAGGGCGGGGCGTAAATAGGGAAGGTATTTTGTTCAAATCGGCCATGGTAAAAATGTATTCCACTTGACCCCACATGATCAAATATGCACTTTATTTTTTTTTCGGAGGGGGGCTTCAGACCCCACCACTACACTTTATCCCCCTATACTAGGGGAATACATGGTAAAGTTGCCAAATTGGTGTAGTAAAATTAGGTTTCGACCTAGAACAAATTGATACATATTTTTTTCAGCTTAATGCATTTCTAAAGGGTACCCATAATGACATACTATAAGTCTGAAAATATCAGAGTGTTAGAAATATGATAATTTGCATAAACTTAAAATGGCCGCTAATTTGAGCATTTTCATTGTTTTAGACTTATTTCTTATCTTAGATAGTTGTTATGGCACTTTAAATAGCTTCAGCATATATTTTATGAATGTATAAAGTCTCAAAGGACATACAGAGACATATCTGCCCTAATATGTGTATCTTAAATTGCATAAATAAAAAATGGCCGCCAAAATTCTCAAATTAGCGGACATTTTAAGTTTATGCAAATTAGGCATATTTCTAACACTCTGCTATTTTCGGACTTTTAGTATGTCATTATGGGGACCTTATAGAAATGCATTGTGCTGAAAAAATTATGTTTCAATTTGTTTTAGGTCGAAACATAATTTTGCTACACCAATTTGGCAATGTTACCATGTATTCCCCTATAGGGGGATTACGGGTAGTGGTGGGGTCTGAAGACCCCCTCTGAATTCTTTTTAAAGTGCATATTTAATCATGTGGGGTCAAGTGGAATACATTTTGACCATGGCCGATTTGAACAAAATACCTTCCCTATTTACGCCCCGCCCTACTGTATAGTGTTACACACAGAAAACATTAACAGTATATAATGCTGATAACCCCCACACCTGACAATATTAGCCGACGAATCTGACTGGGTATCATAATGAAATGATCAGAATCAATACCCAATATACAGCATATGCCACCTTGTCATCTATATTATACCCAAATTGATCAGCATGACACTAAAATCTGTGCAAATAACATTAAGGGAAAGGTCGACCACAAGTAGCGACAAGCCTGGGATTCTTGTTTTAATGACGAGGCTATCGTCCCTAAAATCCACACATGGACGACAGGCCGGCCCTTCGATCGCGTAATTATTTTTGCGGGTGGCTTCTAAACCATGTCCGCTAATGCCATTAGCATTGATTTTAAAAAGCGAAGTCATACTAAATGCTTGATTTTAACCACGCAATCGGATTTGGTTGTTCGTTCCGGTGCAATAAAAATGGTTGTTGTACATATGCTTTAGCAGCCTCTAAATGACATTACTGTGACATTTAGTTTAACCCCCTGGGCACTACCGGCGTATATTACAGTGGTTCTGATTGGTTTATTGCAAGATATACTCATTTGACCAGCCAATTAGAATGCAGCTTGTAAAATATTTCACTCCAATCTTTATCAGGGATACAACTATTGTAAAAATGTCTCTGATTGGTGCAATAAATGATGCATCTATCTTTCTGACCAATCAGCTGGTAGTTCTCAGGGGGTTAAACCGTCAGAGCTGTGTTATCAATGGAATCTTTTACGGTCTAAAAATTAAGCCATACTATTGCAAATTGCATGCAGCAATTATGGCTATACTCTACTTGTATTCATTTTGGGATGATATCAATTATTTTTGACAATTATTTTTACAAATATTCTCTTCAGTCATCTTGAATTGTTGGGTTAATTAAGTTGGGGTTTTTTTGTGGAGTTTTGTTTGTTTGTTTGTTTAGGGTGTTTTGGGGTTGTCATTTTTGGGTGTTTTTTTGTGTATGTGTGGTGGTTTTTTGGGGGGTGGGGTTATTATTTGGGTTTTGTTGGATTAAAACAAATAATGATACTCTTGAGAATTTCAGTATAATATCCCATCAGATTTTACTGCATATAGGCCCTATAGTGAAGGGAGGATTCTAGACTTAATTGAAAATGAACACATTGAAATACATTTCCAAAGATGGGTAACATTTCCATGTGGTATCTAATTCACAAACATTCTATTTAAGCTATATCTTCCAGAACGAGTGTGACCCATGTTATTCTATGGCACTTATTACATCAAATGATTGGTATACCTATATCCACAATATCAATTTAAAGCTCTCTCTCTATTATAGGCTACATGTCCCCAACATATCATAACCGAAAAAATTGTCACATATCTCCATGTTTCACTTTTATCACTAATCACTTATCACCACACAAACTTGCGCAGCAGTAGCGAGCCCAGCAGTCAACTAGGCGGCGATCTGGCTCACGGACGTCCCCCGTTTACCCCTTTCATAAACCGAGGGAGTGATTTAATCAGGTTAGACATGACATAATGAACAGCCATTTGGAGGGGTCACAAACCCCACAGATTCTGTTGTCATCGTGTTCGACAATCCTCGCCAAACCGACCAACGATGATGTGCTAAAAGTTGCCAAGTCCGTAATTAAGAAGCCAGATTGGGTTACATTCTAGGTAAAGAAGCGTGATAAAGTTCAACATAATCTGTGTGAATTGGGCTACTTTGTCACTAATTCATATCATACACTGGTCTATATTATCATTGTAATTTGGGCTACTTTTGGGCTACTCTTATGGGGAAAAAACTGTCTCCGGTTGGGCTTATACCCCCTTAATCTAATTATCTCGGGTCAACAAGATGGTTATCGGGGATGCCTTGAGGCCCAAGGAGGACAGACCAAGGAGGAAATCACAATGGAGAGATGGATGGTCACTTCAATCAGGAAAAGACACTTTTAGCATCATATGTACTTATTGAGATGGCTTGTGGTTTTTGAAAATTAGTGAGACAGAGGGTTAAGTAGTATATGTGCCAACAACTATATAAACCAGTTAACAAATTTACACTAATAAGGCTGCAGTGTCCATGGGGGAAAGGGAGGAGAGTTTGGAAGGAGGGGAGGGGGAAGGAGGATTGGGGAGGGAGAAGAAGGGGGAAGCACACCACCTAATGTCATGTTCTCAAAATAACATATGAATGGTGGAAAAAGGTTCAGTCTAGAAACTTGACCCATATTCATCTAGTATTAAGTATAACAAGGGTGTAGAAAACTGGGGGGAAAGTTCAAAATGGCTTTTGGTCTTTCAGTTGTAACTTCCATAACAGTGCACCATTCTACACATGCAGCATATCTAAAACTGAAGAGGACTAATTATTTCATAAGGTGACAGGAACTAAAACACAGATTCTACGGGCCTGACTGACCTATTTTGTTAAAACAGTTGAGAAAATTTCAAAAATTGTCCAAATTCACCAACATTTCAAGAACATATTGAAGAAGAAAGAAAAGAAAAAAAATCGAAAATTTATCATCTTTAAGTCGGAGCTATAATAGGCCACTGCATTCGGAGATTGTATTAGCTGCCTCTAAGGATGTAATGAAGCTTAATGCCTCCCCTCACAAAATAAATAAATAAACTGATCGACAATCGCATTATACATATGTACATATATCCATACATAAATATGGATGCAAGAAACAGGAGAAAACAACACAAGCAAGAGAAGCCCCTACTCCGAACCCCTATCACAGAGGCACAGAGGGAAGCCCGCTCAACGATTCCCTGCTGATTTATTTTAATTGTTTGTAAATGAAAACACGGAATATATTTTAGCATGCTTTATGGGATGGTGATGAGTATCGGAGCTGGTGTTGTTTGTCGCGGCCCCAAAGAAATCGAGAGTGCGTGGAGGTTTCATTTGAATAGTATTAGAGGCCTAACCGGGATGGACCGCTTTCACACTTGCTGGAGCGCTGAATTACAATATGTGTGAAAAACAAACCCACCCACCCTTCATATTTGAATTGTACTAGAGGCCTATGGAACAGTGTCACACTTGCTGGAACGATGAATAAGACACTTGTTCAGAGTCATGGTTTTAAAAGCATTATCCCTTATTATTATAAGCGTTTGTATTGCTGTCCTTTCAGTCACATGACTATTATTATTATTATTAAAAGGCTTTTTTATAGCGCCTTTTCTGTACATTTAAGCGCTTTACAAATGTGTTTTACAAATGTGTATTATAATATATACAGGCATAAAATATCATTAATAAATTTACATTGTCAATTACATCAAGAAAAATTAAGAAACAACATGCAATGCAAACATAACACATTAAAAACCCGCAAATATAATTTAAAACAGTCAATAAAAAACCCTAATATTTTGGAAAGAGATGAGTTTTGAGTTGCTTTTTGAAAACTTTAACATTGGAAACCTGGCGGACCTGAATAGAGAGGACATCCCACAACTTGGGGCCAATGACTGAAAAGGCACAATCAGCAATAATTCTCTTAATAATGGGAACGTCAAGGCGTGTGGTATCACGACTAGAGTTTGGGCAAATCACGTGGCAGCAAATTGTCACGGATGGAAGAAGAGGCACACTCCGTTTCTGCAAACTCCAACTCAAAAAAAACACTATCTTATTTTCTTTCCTATATCATTTTGACAGAATTCACTTTCAACACAAGCTGCTATTTAACTTCCAGATTATTTATGAGAATACATTATAGGCCTACACCGAAATTACTCATAAACAGAAGTGATTTAATAGCATTTATGTACATCAACAGAAGTGAATTAATAGCATTTATGGTAAATTAATGACAAATCTTTATATAAATATAATTCAATCAAATCAAGATTGCTTGATTTATTTTTTTTGCGGACACACTCTATGGTATAGCGAGGTTGTATGGAGTTTGTTCATGCAATTAGAAGTAGCTAGAAATCAAGGGGCGCAGTAGTATAATGAAATGTAAATGCACCAAGGTTACTACTAGACTTTTGAAATCCGACAGCATGTGCAATGCATCTTGTTAGGTTTTAACAGAGATGTAACAGAGGTAAAGTAAAATTTCCTGAAAATCAATCGACCAAATGCGAATGTTAAGCAGCGACCACGGCCGGTCGCTAGCACACGACATCAAACATTTATAGGGACTTTTACAGAGATTTTTTTTTTTCTTCCTCTTTTTATGCTGGAATATATCATCAATTCTGGAAATGCAAAAAAAAAATAGCCTAATTTCCGCAAATCCAGAAATTTCCGGAAATGTTGCATCTCTGGTTTAATACTGTTGGCTATTTTTAGCTCCTATGATTATGTTTTAATTTTTGACTTGACTGAAAATTTGACAAACACTCATACCAGAAATGAGAAATGTGCCACATATATTATTTCATCATTCTTTATTCAATCATTAAAAATACAATAAAATTGATAAGAAGAATGTACATAAAATCCAAGACACGATGTTCACCCGTCAATGACCAGCACTGACCGACCAGCATAGAGGCAGGGAAAGACAGGATAAACAATACAAACAGACGCCGTGCATTTATTTATGTTATACAGTAAAACGATTGAATCCTAGTAATTATCAAATAAAACACTTTTTATTTGGCAGTTTGCTACCTTGGGTTTATTTGGCAGTTTGCTACCTTGGGTTTCTCGCTTAAACATGATTTTATATATGACTCCTACACTGTACATGTTCAGTTGTGTGTTTCAAACGTTCAAATACATGTACATGTTATAAATCTATTACACTAGTAGAGATATAGAGATTCGATCACATTATATATTACTATCTTAGCACAGCATGTGGATGATGTAAAACTGGAACTACGCTTGATTAAATGCTGCATTATAATAGCCTGTTCCAACCACATTAATATTTCAAACCAATGGAAATCGTAGTTCAGTACTACCAGCAGAATTATTTGCTGTAACAGAGGTCAAAGTTGTCATTTTTCGGTGTTTAAATACTTGATTTAGAGGCTTTACAAAGCGGTGGGGGGGGGGGGGGCATTTTTTTACAAGTTTGAAGTTGGTCCCAACAGGACCTTCAAAGTGTTTTCTATAGACTCTATTCACGCGGCAGCCATTTTCCAAAATATGCCACCCAAGCCTCGTTCGGTCTATCTGCGCCTCGCGCTGCACAATAGAAGTGCGCGAGAAGCGTGGTACCAAAGCGCACGGCGTAGGCATCATCACGCAAGTCACGCAGGCGCAGGTATACGTAACGAGAACGAGGCTTGGGTGGCAAATTTTAGAAAATGGCTGCCGCGTGAATATAGTCTATTGGACGGTCATTTAAACGAACAAACAAACAATTTCAGGAAAACAATAATCAAGTCTGAGGTATTTTATTTAAGCTTTCAAACTAGCGACTGTCAACCAACAGTACATCCAAGGAAGATCAATTTATGCCCATAGAAGCAACAGATTTAACAAATATAAATGTCTGGATTGACACCGCAATTTTGCGAAGAGAAAAATGTCAATTTTACACCGTGACATTTCCCAAACCCTGTATTAGCTAATCAATAAGATCAATTGTAATTACATTTTAAGATTAAAAAGTGGGGAAAGGGAAATGGTTATGTATTATCAAATGTCATGCCTAACAGATGCCGTGCATTGATTTACAAATAGTCGACAACTTGACATGAAACTAGTTTTAGAATGTGGGCTTGTCGTTAAAAGCGCTCCGGGTTTACACGGTAGTCTGTACTTCAAATTCGGTTAGCGCACTCAACATTCGAAATGACTTATTCTAACATCTGTTTGGCCTATTTAAAACACACGAGTATTAGTTCGGCAAATATTTGATCAGATGCTAAACAGTGACAAGATCTGCTTGTATCGTTTAGAGATTGAGAAAATGAAAACCGTCATTCATAGGTTATGATCTTTAACCCCCTGGGGTCTACCTGTCTATCTTACAGTGGTTCTGATTGGTTTATTACAAGATGTACTCATATGAATAGCCAATTCAAATGCAGCTTGTAAAATGTTTCACTCCCATCTTTATCAGGGATACAATTATTCTAACAATGTCTCTCATTGGTTCAATAAATTATGCATCCATCTTTTTAACCAATCGGCCGGTAGTTCTCAGGGGGTTAAAAGCATTACCAGCATTGCTGAAATAAATATGGCCAAAAAAGTGTTCCCTCTGGTGCCCAACATTTTGAGGTCGGGTCAGACAGACCGTGGCTGTCGTGGTTCATGTCAAGACAAAATTGCAAAATGTCAATTTTACTAATGTTTCTAGTGTGATAAAAGCTTTAAAATTATTTGAGATTTTAGGATCGGTCGCTGAGGGCAACTCAAAAATTGCCTAAAGAGGGTATGTTGGGCAAATGCTCAGTAAATGTGCCCAGCATTTGCGCTAGACTTCTGAAATGAAGGCCTTCCAAATTTACTTTACAATAATATCTCTCACCAGGAAGCGTGACTCATGTTGACTGCTGATCACTTTGGGTGTATAACAAATTTCACTCTTAATTGTTTCTCTTAACCTTAATTCTGTCTGGGGAAAAACCCTCCTCAATTGCATGAAAGGTTGAACCAATAAAATCTCAAACATGTTACTCGCTTATACGTGTATAAATCGGAAACCAGCCTATAAGCGCAGAATTTTGATGAGAAATTAGAACACTTCAGGTCTAACTATCTTTTGTCATCTACCAAATTAGATTTTAAAAATGTTGATGCTTATAATTATACAGTTTACCCAATATAAGGCTATATTAACAAAATGCGATTTTTTTTAAATTTTTTTTTAAAGTTTTTTTTAAAGTTTTTTTAATTTTTTTATTATAAATATAAAATATTGAAATCCTTGTAAAAGTGACCCTTTGTATTTAAAATGATGTGATCAATGAAAATCTGAAAACTCTGTGAAACTTTGGGGGTTTTTTGAAGAAAAGAAAAAAATTGGAAAAAAAGAAAGAAAAAAAAATCTTCTTTTTTCTAACGGGCACCAATTAACTAACGCACGCGGGAGCTTTGAGACAAAAGATTTTTTTAATATAGCCTAATAGCATTTTCTAGGTATTTTGTAAATATGTATCAGCTGAATTACAATATTGGTGTTAGGGTTATCCTAAGAATTACCATTCACTGACATAAATGCTATTATTACAAATGGGAAATGGGAATGAAGCATTCTCGATTCCCAACTCAACCACCATTTCACCTTAGGCCTGTCACAATGTTGAAAGTTGGGAAAGGTTTCTGAAAAATCTGTTTTGTATATTTGGTAAAACCATAATAATAACACACACTTATAAAGCGCATAAAGCAGCGGCACCAATGCGCTTTACAAACAAATGATAAAGATCATAAAAACTACACATACATTAAAACACATGTTTAAAAAGATTATAAATATACAATGCAAAGAACACATCTAAAATAGCCACATGGAAAGTGTTATAAAGAATAGCTCAACATGCATTCCACATGAGGTTCACAAAAAGCTGTGTCATATTATATTCCCTACCGATTATCATAAAGATTAAAATATCCATTTCTGTAATACATAATCACTATATCACGAAAACGATTATTGCCATCACCGTTTTGTTTATGACCAATAAAAACTAGCAATTAAATTAAAATCAGCTGTATTCCAACTGCCGGTGCTAAGTGTTCACTTGCGCACACTTGTGCATTTGACCGTACAGGGGTGTACTTTCGCGACATCCTGCGAGAATCCAAATGGATTCTCGCAGAGAAATTTTGCGAGAACGCAAATGGATTCTCACAGAATATTTTTGCGAGAATCCTTTTTACTGAATTTAAATTCCGCATTTTAAACATTTATTGTACTATTGTATACTTAAAAAATAATAGTACACAAATTGAATCAAACACTTCTTAAAATTAATTAAAATAATATCAAGAATAAGGCTGTAAGCTTGCATAACTTCCAAATTCGGAAAGTTTTTTGACTAAGGGTCAAATACCAGTCATCTAAGGTCCTGTTTTGGACTTAAAAAGAAGAAGAAAAAAAGTTAAAATCCACCTGGATTCGCGCGGTAGTGATTTTACGCGAATCTTTACGCGAATCGATTCGCGGATTCGCGCCGAAAGTACACCCCTGCCGTATAACTTTTTTTCACATTTTGTTCTTGAACTTTTAAAAAATGATAGTTTGAGCCAAGTTGTGACCGTATGGATGGGTTTTTTTCCAATATTAAAACAATATTTAAACGCAAGAAAAACAACTGACTCCAGTGATTTATTGGACTATGTTTCTTCAAATTTTTAATTTCACATTGTGAAGTACCCTTTCAGCTTCATTTTCTTGCTTCACAGAGCCCGTCTCATATAAAAAAATCACTAATAATAAACCCACATATCATAGCATTTTGTACTAAAAAATGAGGAATGAAATTGCATTTCCCATAGCCTTTTTTCAGGTTTCTACTGAGACACACTCTTTTTCCCTTATCAAACTGATATTTTTCCCAACATGTTTACCTATAATATTACAGGGTAACTTAATTCATCTACCAAACAATCCCCCCCCCCCCCCCCCCCCCACCCACTTTTGGGTCTACATGTAGATTTGATTTGATTTGATATTATTTGGGTCCTACAACCCTGAATAACCCAATAAGCTTATTAGCTTATTTCCATTTGGGGTCCGTTAGATGTGTGAACAGATACAGACCGGGATGATCCCCTACTCTTTACGAAAGAGTCTGTAACCGTTTAACATGCTCGGGTATTGCTCTTCCGATGCACGGGACCACCATTTATACATGACTTCCGAACCACTGTTTTATGCTGCCATAAGGAAATTGTCACGATCATTTCGCTTCATTTACCAGGCTAACGACACGGAAATGCCAACAAAGAATATTTAACGGCATTTTGTACCATTTTTCAACTTTTAACATGATTTGGTTGCGTCAATCCATAGAAACAGAATTTGAAAATGTCTATTTTGTATGTGTCAACCAATTCTGGAAATGCAAAAACAACAAAAATCATTTCTGGATTTTGTTTGTATGGCCTCATTTTTACATTTTTCAATAGAAAATAACAGCCCGAGAAGGGGGGGGGGGGTGACCCACATCTTCTTGGTTGGGGGAGTCATTCTGACTTTCATTTTCTCACGTCTGATCCTGAATTCTCCAACTCCTGTGTTTTCATCATCAATACACCCTTTGAAATTGACCTTTCATTGTCAAATTGCACAGGCTGAAAAAGTAGGCAATACGGAAAGCTCCTTGCAGGGAAATTTGAGCATTTGGAGGGAAATTTTGTCATTTAAGGGAAATGTTATTCTTTCATTAAGAAATGCATTTCATTTTGGTGGGAAATTGGGAATCGCTTGCCGGGAAAAAAACATTTTTTCAGGCCATGGTCAAATTGAAACCTGTGAAACAAACCACTTTTTAAAAAAATTATTCAAATCCAGTCTATTACTTTCATGGAGCAACCAGGTGCAAATGGCTCTTTAATTTGAATATGCATAATGTACATATTGTAGCTTTTTTATCGGTTCAATAGAGAAAATCATACCACACCAGTTATGTCTGTGTATTTCAAATTATAAGGAAGCATTATTATATTGATCAGATTACAGGATCGACCGCCTTTACCATCAATATTTTATCTTGAATTAAGATTTCACAGCATTTTGCTGATTTAGATATCATCTGTGTTGAATAAGCTTACAAAAACAATTATATTTCAAAGAATCCTCTCCAGTAAGTAATGAATAGTTTTAAGATCTATTATCACACCCGACCCCATTATCATTAACAATAGTATTTGTAAATGAACAACCCATGCTGTGCACCTACACCCCTCCCCCTCATGCCAACAACATGAATGCATCATGGTGAATCAAATCATTCCGCCATAGGTGCTTACATAATTCATTTGACTGCTATCTACTGAAGATAACAAGCATAACGCATTATATACTTGTATTCATGTATCATGCAATGTAATCATCTATTTCTATGTTTATGTAGGCGGTATACTGTATTTTTAACATTAAATCAATTATATCAATCAATTTTGAAATCCGCTAAATGTAACACAAAAATGATGACGTAACAACTAAACAATACGAAAATTATACAATGTTGATCACTTCATTGATTTATCTTGTTTTGTCCAATATTCCCTCTGTTCAATGACACATTCATGTCCATAAATAAATTTTATTTGCTACAATAAGCAAACTGTTGTACAGACCTGACTGACTCGCACTATGGAAATTTAGGATTTTGATAGTTGTTTTTTTGAATAAAACAAATGAATTGTTTTTGAATTTTTTGAACATAAAACAAAACAAAAAAGACAAAACACAAAAGAAAGATTTAAAACAATCATGACTGGCCAATCCTCTTTCACTACAAGGTCTGTCTGCTAGTCGAACAGTGTTTTTTTCCCTCGCCTTTTTGCACAGATGAAAAAAATGATATGCCTGTACTTTTTCAACACCTATCTAACCATCAGGTGTTGTGGCCAAGGTTAGCTCTCAAATGTACACACTGTACAACAAACACACAGCCGAGAGAAAAAAGCCTATTGATTACTAAGGATGGTTTCACTTGTTCGCGACGTGATACCCGAGTGATTTTGACATTGTCGCCAACAGGGATTGATTCCGTTGTACCTCACTGTACACTATTGCCAACTTGATAGCATTTCATCAAAGTTAGGGATCCCCGGTCAATAAACTGCCTGTGGGGAAAACTGCACACGAACTCGGAATGGAATGACCATTTGAAATAACAGATCGATTAGGCTTTTAAAGCGATGCACTGTTTGCTGTAATAATATGAATGCTCAATGAATAAAAACATTTTTAGAATTTGTTCGGTAGTTGAATATTATCACCTGTAAATTTGTAATTTGAAAATCATAGCACAACAGCATTGTATCAATCAATTGGTTTAATGAAGGCTTATACAAACCGATTGGTGGGAAAACAAGGATTGGGCTTATGGTTGTCTTTTCTTTCTAAATATGGTATAGAAATAAGGGTCCTTATTCAGTTTGCCAGAGGCACCTACTGTAAATGTAAACATGGACATTCCCCTGCTATATTAATTGAAAATAAGCTTTAAAAAAACCTCCCAAAAAACGTGCAAATACATTTCATTCTTGTATAAATCTATGCGATGAACTTTCAATTTCGCGAGTTTTGCACACAAATTAACGCTTTTACAGTACCAAAAATGTAGCCTCAACCGCTCACAAAGATGCTGCTTAGACTGATACCCAAGACGCTGCTTTACACTGACACTTTAATGACCAGAGCTTGGATCAAGTCTAAACTAGCAGTATTTCAACAGACATCCATGATAATAATTACGCTTTGACTAACACAGCTTCCATAATGACAACAGCAGAAGGTAATTTCTAAATGGCATTTTGATTAGATTTTAGCCAGATTTAGATCAGAAACAAGCGTCTTCGGGTATCAGTCGTCTATTAGGTAAATTGCATTGCATTTCTATCTTCTTCTCACGTTTTTAGAGACTTTTGTTTTCAAAAAAGCTACTAAAATAGAATGTGCATGCAGCACGGAAGTCATTTTGATTTTAAATGTACATCTCGTGCTCTGCTAATGGGGTGGATTATCAATAACCCATCCACTGCTGATAGCAGGTAGTTAATCACTTCTCCATCCACTGCTGATTAGGTAGTTTATCAATAACCCATACACTGCGGATAGCAGGTATAGTTAATCACTGACTCTTTCCACTGCTGATTAAGTAGTTTATCAATAACCCATGTAATCTACGGCTGATAGCAGGTATTTAATCACTGCTATTGATATTTTATCAATACTTTCATCTACTGCAGATAGCAGGTAGTTTATCAATATCTCCTCTACTGTTGATAGCAGTTTGTCAATACCCCATCTATTGCAGATAGCTTATCAATGCCCATCTACTGCTGATAGCAGTTCGCCAATACCCTGTCTAAACATTGCAGATAGCAGGTTAGTTTATCAATGCCCAATTTACTGCTGGTATCAGGTAGTTTATCAATATACCCATCTACTGCTGATATCAGGAAGTTGATCATTTATACTGCAGGTAGCGGGTAGTTAATACCAATATCCCATCTACTGCTGATAGCAGGTAGTTTATCAATGCCCATCAACTGCTAATAGGAGGTATCCAATCTACTGCTGATAGCAGGTAGTTTATCAATACCCATCTACTGTTGGTAGCAGGTAGTTAATATCAATATCCCATCTACTGCTGATAGCAGGTAGTTTATCAACACCCCATCTACTGCTGGTAGCAGGTAGTTAAATTATCAATATCCTATCTACTGCTGATAGCAGGTAGTTTATCAACATCCCATCTACTACTGATATCAGGTAGTTTATCAACACCCCATCTACTGCTGGAAGCAGGTAGTTAAATTATCAATATCCTATCTACTGCTGATAGCAGGTAGTTTATCAACACCCCATCTACTGCTGGAAGCAGGTATAGTTAAATTATCAATATCCTATCTACTGCTGATAGCAGGTTGTTTATCAACACCCCATCTACTGCTGGTAGCAGGTAATTTATCAATTCCTCATCTACATGTACTGCTGATATTAGGTATAGTTAATCAATACCCTATCTACTGCTGATAGCAAGCATCAATGATGCTGGGCCTTGTATTCTTTCAGATGCAAATACATATAAATGAAGAACCGGAAGGGGGAAACTGTGAAATTGGGCTAAACAGAAAGAAAATGGGCTACAATGTAAAGAATGGAAATAAGAACTTTTACCTGAATGCAGTTTTAACCTAAACATTCTAATACCTGATCTATGTGCAAATTGAATGCATGGAAAGATCTATCCAAGAGTGTTTTAAGAGTCCGGCTTGAAAATGTTCGATTTTTGAAGAACAAAAAAACTTCTACATGAATGTGCCATTTGTTGTTGGCATTCTAGCTGTCATGGCTTCTAAAAATATCCTAGATGTAATTGAGTATTTGCACATGCCTTCAGATAACGAATTGCTGATGATCATCATGATGATGACGTACATGTACGTCTGAACAGAATATTTCTAATTATTTTTTTCTTTTTATAAACAAATTTTGAAATAGATGACCTTGAGCTGGTTTTTAATGATCAATGGCTTTCTTTTATCAGATTATGACACTGATCTATTGTGCCCAGGATGAAAATAATAACAAGAGATCATTGTTTGCTTAGCAACAAGATATTTTTGGTGCCTCGTGGGCAACACTTCATTTATGTCTCTTAGTATTCTATATTTCGATAATACTACAACTGGAGAATAATCTTTAGGTTAAGTAAAGTAAAAACAATTCAGCATCCCACCTGCCTCTATTTTTCTAAGTCTCACAATCACTTCAAGGGTTGAGCGTCAGAAGGCCTTAACTCAACTTTTGGGCAAATTTATATTTTGATACAAAAATAATCCATATAACTTAAATTTTCAGAACCATAAAGAGATAACTCATAAACACTCTGAATTTGACTAAAATTAGAGTTATAAGTTGGGTGCTACAGTGTATTGTAATGAGTCCCAAATATTTGAAAGTCGATTATCTCAAAATAGCATTTCTTGAGTAACGGCCTTCTGGCGCTCAACCCTCGACTTTGCATTGTAGTAGCGTTTTCTCAAAAATTCTAATTTCCATTTTATTTCATCTTAAGGTCAGACTCCCACAAATATCGTACAGTGTAGGCTTGCAGTGGCACATGGGCACTTAAGTCACAATCCAGATAATTGAGGATACATGTACTGTAAAACCAGAAATGTTCGCGAGTTTAAAATTTTAATGAATCAGCAATACTGGATTAATTCACGGCATGAACATTTTATGAATGTAAACTCTGGAGTTGTGTTACTTTGCAATGCACTGCTACGAAGTACAAGTTAGATCGAAAACATCTGTGGCATGAAATTTTCGCAAGTAAGTGCTCCTCGTGAAATTAGCAACATTTAAATGCGCATGAAACAATTCTGGTTTTACAGTATATGTGACTAGTTGCATCAAAAGGGGGCTCATTTCAGCAAGAATATACCCCTATACCCCCCCCCCCCCCCCCCCCTCCCCCATATATAATCTGATTGCAGTGAGCATTTTCTCACAATATAGATGAGTCATTTTTAGGAGGTACATTCATTTCAAAATAAATTCTGAATTTTTAACTTGGACGACATAAGCCCCCTTTTTGGTGTGACTGGTCACATAATTATATTCTGCTATTATAAGAAACTGTGTGCGCGACACATTACACATCATACAGGTTGACATCGTGTAAATTGTGTCACCTCTGCAGCATACCAAAAATAACACTGTCAGACATCCAAGGTGTGCACATTATGACTTATAGACATCCAAGATGTGCACATTATGACATGCTTGACCTACTGACCAATCAACACAAGATAATTGCACACCAATGAGAGGCACTTTAATTCGATTTACAGGCAACTATTCATACGCATAATGATCTAATCAGAATTGAATGCCTAGGCCTACCTGAACTGAATAAGGCCTCACACCTGAATTATCATACTCTTATACCAGGCCTGTTGGACCCGCTACGGCAGGTACGGCAGCTGCCATATTATTTTCATGGAAATACTCTTCAAGGGGCCTATGCCCTTGAACGGCCTCCACCCCAGACCCCCGTTTCTGCTGTATCACTTCAAAATTTGTTCTGACGGGTCTGTACTCTATTATCAAATACCAAGTAGCTCTAAAGTACATCACAAAGTCAATACTAAGTTGCATGTTTCTGAACTTTTTCTATAATTTTATCAAACAAAATTGCTTTAAACAGGTAAGTCACTGAACATCGTTATTAGCATATATCTTATGCTATATGCATGAAAAAACAATTATTTGCTGCACAGGGCAAACCGGAATCGCTATTTACGCAACAAAAAACACAACAATTTCCACCATGCAACATCAATGCATAAACACCGTGATGTAATACAGATACATAACCACTTCATTCAAACATGATGTTTAAACCCGGACCAGGTAAAGAGGAACACAAAGATGACGATGCGTCGCGATCAGTTATTCGGTTACAGATCGCCACTCATCATCACTACGAGATGCCAGACTTCCGCACGCGGCGAGGATATATTTAGAATCCCGAGCAGGTGGCGTGGACTATTCGTTAAGGGACGCGAGCAGGTGTCGGGCGATGTAGTTTGTGTGAACATCTCTCAAGGCAAGGTGGAACATCTCTCTGTAATGTTCAAGAGATACATACAAGCGGGCTTGTGCGTGCCTCTTATAGGAAAGTGTTACTTTTTCATGTCATGTCAAGAACATATCAAGAAATTGTCAGTTACTATTTATAAAGCATAACAATTTATTATCTCCTGCTTCGACTAGACTTGTTTTTGTGATTTCTATTACATGTTGTGCGGAAGAGCTTTACTGGTGTGTAGGTTTCAGAAGGCTGAAAGTGGTTGTTTGATTAACTCTCCACTGCCTACTCCTATTCTCAAAATTGAAGAAAAAAGGCCCATCTTTATCATATCTATCAACTGAATACCTAATATACTTATTTCCCTCATTCCATAAAAGGTTTTCTTTTTCTTTTGAAAAAACAAAAATGTTGACATTCTAAATTTGAAAGAAAAATAGAATATGAATTATTCACAAAATTTGATCAAGTTCAGTGAAAAGTAAGAAAAAATGGCTTGACATCTTATTTATAGCCCCTTTCGGTGAGTTAAATATTTTATTTGAGAATCCAGCGGAATGTTATAAATATACCAAGATTAACTCTGCAAGATTATTCTTAAAGCAGCTTGCCTTATGCATATTTCTAGGGGTGATCTAGCCTGAGATGCCTTATTCATTAAGGGGTCGATACGCAAACTCTGTGATGGGGGTGGAGCGTGCGAAATACTTGTCTCTTTAAATCAAAATTACCAAAATTAGCTTAATTTGGTTTCTTCATGTTTCAGACCCAATGGAAAGCTTACTAATTGGGTAATTTTAACATTTTTATTCTAATAATTTTAAAAGATTTCTTTTTTTTATATTGATTTTTTTTTCTGCGACCCATGATTTCTTTCTGGAAACCCAAGATTTCATGCTTAATTTAGTTAAATGTCATCTTTGTGATACTCAGTGGGCCATAGAAAAGGACAGACAACAATGGGCTATTCCATTTAAAATCCATACACCCCTATGGGATGGCATTACCTTAATCTTCCCCACAGAGAGTGTGAATTTCAAATGGGGGTTACCTGTACGTGTTACTCCATTTGAAATCTACACTCCCTATGTGGAAAAATGTCTTGGTGGGGGTGTATGAATTTAAACTGGAATAGCCCAATGTCATCTTGCCCAAATTTACTGAAATAAAATTTGAGTAAAAAAGAAATCCAATCCTGCCCCAGTTCATGACTCCACTCACCTTTCCTCCCATTTGTGTTGTTGATGATAGTTATCTATTATAAAAATATGCTAATAAAATTTGCAAGTGCCAAGATGTTTTTCATGCTTCATGATACCAGGGATATATACACATGCAGTGGTGTTGAATTAACTTTTAATATTCTGGATTTGTTCTTCTTTTAATTTACCTCCAACCATAAAATGCTATCATAAAGTTGTCTTATTTTATCACACGTCTGCGACGTTTTACCCCCTTCCCTCACACTCAAATGTTTTCCCCCATCCTCTATTATACCTCTGACTGTCCCCACAGCATATTTTATAACTAAACACCTAAGCATCAACGATTCTCATGTTCTTTATGATCACACTCAGGTTCACTCAAAAACTAAATGCATCGAGCAGACACGCTGGTGAATTATAAATCGTGCTACATGCCACTAAGTCTTGTGAAGCTTTCAACAGATGATATCCCTTGCCAAAGGTGGTTACTTAGCTCCTTCGTGTTCAAAAGGAGGGTATCTTACATTCGGGTAACTAACAGGATACCTCTTTTTATCATAGCGATGTTCATCACATTTTCCCAACCATCTTTCGGGGAAACGTATAACGTTTTAAGATAAAAACATCTTTATTTGCCAATTTCATGTTGTAGATTTACCTTGACGTAATAATTTGACATGAAATGTGTGCGATTTAGACATTACTGTATTATAAAATAAAATAAAAATATATTATATTAGTCATTGGTAATGACAAGATAGCCATGTAGAAGGTAACAGAGAGTCTTAGTCTATTTTCTTTGCTGCTCAATACTTTTTTATCAATATCTGTTTGTTTTCACCCACTCCAGTAATGTTTTAATTAAAATAATTAAAAATAAATAAATAAAATGATGGCGAGATATAGCGTGTGTTGGCGGGGAACAAACAAATAATAATTCTTAATTAGTGGAGATATAAAAGTTTATCCAAAATATTGCAGTAGAAAACAGTAAAATTTGTGATTAACAAGCCTTTCTGATGAAGTTTTTTAATTTGTTTTATGGCAAATCATGCTTCAAAAAATCAAAAGTTTGGTACTGACTTCATTAGATTTGTTGCTCATTAGATATCTTCTTTTAATGAATTTCAAGGCCGTGTCATCATATAAAGCTCTTGTTGCCAAATTAACCATTCCAATTCGGAATTTCTGCTCATTTTAGGTAAAATCGGACTTGGATTTTTTTTTCAGTTTTGCTAAATGTACAATTAAAATTGTACATTTGGCAAAACTGAAAATGCACCATGGAACTCAAAATGTGCGATTGCAAGAAATCCCGGTGCCTAAAATAATATGAAGGGGATGTGTTGAAATTTGAAGATAAGAAACATTGTACCCATCTTATGAGATAGGATCCATAAGATCTAAGATCAGGAATACAATACAACATTTTGGTTTGAAAGGTGCTAAAACAAAGTAATAACAATTCATGTATCAATATTTTTATTTATTTTTTTATTTTTTTTTATTTTTTTTAAATTCCTTCTTGACAGCTGACATAAACATAGTACTGTCACTTACTCAGTGACCGTAAGCTACATACACCTTTTTACATGGGTAACATATTGACAAATATATTTAAATGAAACTTATCCGTTAATTAGTGCAGAGACTTTTCCATTTATGCCATTTTTCCAGAAAAGTATTCAATATTATGACTGACTTTTTAAAGATTGCATTTTTCAAATTTATATTAATTGGTGGACCATACCAAATTACAGGAAATATCTGATATGGGGTAATGATAAACTAACTTGCTATCATATCAAATATGCAAACCAACTAGCAAATCTTTCGGCGTATTGTAGCCTGCTGCGTGTGGAAAGAAAAACATACCGTACCCAATATCTGGTTGGCATAATTTAATGATATTTCAGCCTAGTTTCTGGTATGTTTCCATATACATATCTAGGGCACATATACCTGGATTTCTTGGTTTGTCATGTGGTCCGGAAACTCAGATTTGTCGCTATTCTGGTTAGCGACGATCCATTCTTTTTTTTCATTCTTTTTTGTGGCCTTAAGGGCCAATATTAAAAGCACTAGAAATCATTAAATCAAGTTCAACTCAAGTATTGGGTTGAGATACCAGAGTACTGTTCGTGACTCTCTGCCTACCGAGTAAACAAGTGTGAATATGTTGAACAAATTATTTCACAACAGATAACTGATATATTCCCAGGGGGGGGGGGGGGTACTCGCCTGAGACGGTATACGGGGGTGTGCCGCTCTAATGGGTAGCTTTTTGGGCACAAAATCCCTAAACATGGGGTATGATTTTGTGCTGGAAATCCCTAATAATGGGGTCACTTTTTACAAATGGGTCTATTTTCGCGAACTTTTTGTCTATTTTTGCGAAAATTTGCCAAAATTAGGTCTATTTTCCCGATAATTTGCGAAAATTTGGTCTAAAATGAAGCAAAACCCCTAAAAATGGGTACCGATTTTTCCAAAATCACCCCTAAAAATGGGTATGGGTTTTGAATCTCCAGCGGCACACCCCCGACCAAACCAAATCCGAGTACCCCCCACCCCCCGGGATATATTGCCTGCATTCAGGGCATTTGTTGGTTTGTGTTAGATTTAATAATCGGATGCGCATCTTGGTGTGATATTATATGATATTCAAAGTAGACTTCTAGGTTTTCAGGCCAAGTGATGACCCACATATTGAGTGTTGAGAGCCACAAGTCCCAATCTAAATCCAAGCCTCAATGGCTGCCATGTGTCAGGTTGAGGTTTTTACCAAGGCATATTGTATAGCACCAGAGGTATGTAGTATATATGGCAGCTATAACTGATATTGCCTTTTTACAACACTTGATGATAGTGCAAAAAGATGATATGCAACTGTTGCTCTGTGTGACATTAAGTTTACATCAATTGCTCAACATATAGACTGCCCTATATATGATCTCTGGCAGCTATATGAGAGATAGAGGCTATACTCGCATCTCATTCTATTGAGACTATTTCAACAAGTCAAAATATATTGATCTTGCCTCTGTTTTTCTTAACACTTTCCATGCGGCTATTATTTTTACCATTTTATATACAAAACAGATTTTTCAGAAACCTTTCCCAACTATCTCAACGATTATTGAACCAATTCTAGGCATGTTTGTACTTATTTTAATGCATTTATCATTTTCAGAAACCTTTCCCAACTATCTCAAGGATTATTGAACCAATTCTAGGCATGTTTGTACTTATTTTAATGCATTTATCATGGTGATTTCAAATATGGTGATGAACTTCAATAATTTGTACATTTTGAAACATTTTGTGAACTTTTGCAACTGTCGTCTGAGTCGTCTGTCGCGTGGAAAGTGTTAAGAGAGTACAGTATGAACTCAACTCGGTAATTAAGTTAGGAGCAAATTTTAGTTACAAGTTGGAACCCAATATTGTTGAGGGAAAAGAGCAGCTATTACCATGTGAACTTTACCTTTAATGAGAGTGATAGCTGCCATGTGGTTAATCAATATTAAAACGGGATAAGTCATGTCTAGAGAAACTGTTTTGATTATAATCTATCAATACAACTAGCCAACATCTAAGTGCTTTTAAGTGCTTTAAAGACATATTTAAGTAAAGGCTATGGGCTTTGGCCCAGCGAATATGGGTTGAGCAAAGTCTACTCTTTCTAATTGTATACACAACTCATTTACTATAATTAAGCATGAGAGATTTGTTTGAGTGGATATCATAACATGTCACATCAGACCTTAAAAAAAGCTGCCTTTTCTGTTTCACGATGCCTGGTGCTTAAAAATCAAGAGGAAAATCCAAACTACTAGATGACAGCTGACACTGCAGTGTCACAAAATGGCTCACCAGATAGTCACCCTTTGTTGTTTGAAAAGAAGCCCCCAAATTATCTAGTGATACCTGATGCTCAAAGTTATTACAGAGATACAGATATGTACATATTATACACTACAGGCGCGTATACAGAGGGTGTCAACACCATCATGCACACGCCTATGCACTGCATTGTGTTGAACATGGGAGATGTGGTGCGAAATTGCAAGTTAATTTTAATAAAATATATCACAGGAGAGCTTTCATGAACCCCTTAGAAAGCCTACAACCCAGGAGCTTCCAGGGGCTTCGCCCATGGACCCCACCAGGGGCCCTTAAGCGGGCCCTGGACCCCACGCCGTGAGACGCTCCGCTCTGATTGGTCACTAAATTAAGTCAGACCCCTCCCCCCTGTAAATTTTAATCCTGGATATGCCACTGATATACAAGTATGTACACAAGAATGATATCAGGGGTATGGAATAAGAAACTTGCTAGATTTCACCTTAAAATTTGATAGGTAATACTTCATATCAACAAAAAGGTGCTTAAAGCTGGCCTACCACTTTGGTAGTTCACCACAGACGAACTGGTCATACACCTGTTCACTTGATGACAGACTGTACAGAGTTAACATGGAGAAATTGTAACCATGTCAAATTCACATGAGAACTGAGTGTGTCACTGTCAAGAAACCAAGAGTGGTCGTTCGCCTTTAAGATTCACTTGATGAAGACTGTACAGAGTTAAAATGGAGAAATAGTAACCATGTCAAATTCACATGAGAACTGAGTGTGTCACTGTCAAGAAACCAAGAGTGGTCGTTCGCCTTTAAGATTCAAAGAAATACTGTATAAATAAATAAATACAAATAATCAGGAAAAGTGGAATTTTAAAGTCTACCATTATCTGCTATATTACTTCTGTTGGAAAAGAGAAGGCCTCTGATAGCGAGACACTTGTCCGAATAATCCTCAGTCACATCTGCCACCTATAATGGAGGCCAATAACACGCTTCATGATCACGCCACATTTCATCTCCAGCGATGGCATGTGATCCAATGCTTTGCACACCTATTTACGCTTTCAACTGCAGGGCAGGTGTCAAATGGGCCTCTCTTAAGACGGAAAAAAGTTAAGAGATTTTACTTTGAAAATACTTTGGAGAGGTTTGCAAGGACAGTTACTTAAAGTAAATTTGAATTGGGCACAAAGGCAAATATATGATGAAGATATAAACAATCTTTCTCATTTTCACTCATTTTTCTAGGGCACAAAAGGTCCAAGTTTGAGGACACAGAGGCAAAAGGATGTAAATTGCCTTTGAGGTCTCTAATTAAACCAATCAATTTATCCAACAACAACAAATCCTCCCAACAAATAAACAGACAAACAGGCAATATAACTGTTATTAAATGTCTTTATATACCCTTATATAGTCTACCGTTACATTTCTTGTGTCTCCCCCACACTCATGAGGACACCCAGCACAACTATAATTAGCATTTTCAAGTTCATCACGTACATGTATGCTCCTTCATCATGTTCAGACGATTTTGAAAACGGAATTCTACTTGCATCACCATATCTACACCAGGCACAACTCATTCTGGTTGCGTAATTTGCCAGACATGACAGAATAGCAACTCATTCGCATTATTATTCAGTGTTTCTACAAAATATCTGCCTATATGTTCCCCAACCTGTCATAACAAGTACGTCCATTGAGTTGAAAAAAAAGTTATTAAGCAGTAAAAATTAAGGTACTTCAAGAGCAATACCGTCGTTAACACTTTCTATGTGGCTATTAGTTTTACCATATACAAAACAGATTTTTCAGAAAACTTTCCCAATTTTCAAAGTCTATCTCATGGATTACTAAACCAATACTGGGCATGTTTGTACTTATGTCAATGCATTTCTCATGGTGAATCCAAATATGATAATGAAATTCAATAATTTTGACATTTTTGAAACATTTTGTGAAATTTTGGAATGTCGTCTGCAGCCGCCTGCCGCATGGAAAGTGTGAAGGAATGGATCTGGTTGGTGACTGTGATTTGTGAAAATATGATGATTTCATATCACCCCACGCAAAATATAAATATATTTGTTCTCAACATATAAAATGTGTTTTTGGGTCATGCATAAGCAAACATTACAATGCGAAACAACATTGAAGTTTTCCTAGGCCAAATCAACAACTTGTTTTATAACTGGAAACACATTAATTCAAGGAGATGGTTAAATTAAAGTGTATAATGTTAGCAATGCGAAAACAATATGTACTTCAGATGAACGCACGTCATGTTGGTACAGCTTTAAATAAGCGTAATAATATAAGACGACAAGGCAGAGCAAAGTAACCAGTATCCTTACATTGTATATGTTAATTATTACAGTGTTATCCTATTGAGTAAACAATGAGTAAAAAAGAAAATAAAGGATTGTATCCACTCTTTCTTCTTTACTAGCTAATGTTTTGGAAAGGTTACCCCTCATTGACTTTAAAAACAACAACAATGTTTGTAAATACATGTGTTACGCGCCATGCATATCTTGAAATAGTTCTACAGAGAAATTATTTTGTTTAGCTGATTTAAATATCATATAATACATTTCATTACATTTTTTTAAGGTTTTTTAAAACTATTGAAAGAATGTCCAACAGCCCTGGAGGAAGGGAGGGGAGGGGAGGAGAGGAGAGGGGCTCAGTACAAATGGCTAATCAAAGATGGTTTTCAAACCAATGACCCTTCATTTCGGGTATTGTGTAATACTGCAGATGGGTCTAAAATTCAAGGCAAATTGGTATAGTAATACAATAAGATTGTCAACAAACACAACCCAACCACCAAACAAAATCAAACTTGAGTTACTTTCCCCAAAACCCTCCCCCTCCTCACCCAATACAGCATCAACAATGTAAAGATATATAGGGAGTTGAGAGTTCATTGCCAAAATATCTGTAGATACCCGGTTCCCAGAACTAATCGGAAGCTACAGGTAAGGTTCCACAATCTTAGAGGTATCTAGAGCATAGATGTTAAAATGCTTTCCTATAACTCAAAAGCAAGCCATGTGATAATGAGAGCTATTTCGGCTGCCCTTAAGGGAATAACACTATTGAAGTCAAGTAACGAAACGTGATGCGCTCTGCGGAGTGGTCCATCTCGAGTAATCAAGCACGCCCGATGTGTCTGTCTGTTGTGAGAATGAGTGGATGGATATATGGATGGAGGCTTCTGGTGTTTCTATACTATAAACCCAAACTACAACTAGTTAACCTAAATCCGTTTGTTGCGCTGCCAATATAGGTCAACTGGAGGTATCGACCGCTATACGGCCATAGTCTGTACTTACTAGCCACCATATATACACGTCGGTCGTCGATAATGTTTCATCTATCATATCGGCTGGGCATTGATCACATACTTTCATGCTGAATGGTCAAATTGAATAAAGGTCATACAAATTGCACTTCTGAACAATTAAGTTGTTATTATTAGATAGAAGAGACATGTTTTGGTCTTTTATAAGTGGAAAATACCATCTTATTATAAGTCATATTTTAATTGAGAAAATTGGGCAACTAGTTTTAGAAGTTCTTGATTTGGAAGATTCTCAAAAAAACTGCATCTCCTTGCCTATAAACCCCCTAATATTACAAATCATAGATAAAACAACAAAACTGAGTGTTAACATTTTCAACAACCACAAATCTAAACAAATATAACATCAACACGTCCCCCCGGGGCGGAGACTCATACATTTCCTATATATTAAAATTTCTGTGAAAACTGCGAAATTAAGGATACTAGACCCATAAATGTACCAAAATGGGTTGAAAACGGGTCATTCATTTACCAGACGGGTGAAAAATGGGACGCTATTTGGTGGCACATCCCCGTAACTTCATATCCACTTAGTACCCTCCCCCGGGTGTGTGCCCCACAAATAAATGAAAAGCCCTTGTTTTTTCAGCGCCCTCTCGATAACATCAGCAGATTTTCATCTCATATAACCTGTGCGTTGTGCCATTCCTGTGTATAACAAACAACGCCCTATTGAATTTAGTACTATACCATGCACGTAAAGCACGTTTGAGTGGGACTTTTAAATTCTAAATTGCATGAGAGAGGGTGATACGATCAATACATTCTAAGTAAAGCAACTTAAGGTCAACGTAATGGTGTACAGTGTTATCGGTCAAGCTTCTCGAAAACAGCTGTTCAACTCTATGAATCTTGTCCGTTTTATCTCTTTATTTCGTTTATTTTGAAATTTAATCAATCCAAGTGCAGCCCTCTTCGGCATACAAATCACACACTACTAGGTATTGTTACTGCATACTTCCCCTGTCTATCTCGTGGTGCAATCAGACGGGCTATCAAATGGCCTAGAAGATCCCCGGCGCGGCCTGATTTTGCCCCCAAATTTGACCCGTTTTTCTCCCCTGAAAGTTTAATTCCCAAAATTACACCCCAAAAAACACCCTTTTGTGCAAAATGCAGAATATGTTGTTGGCATAAAAAAGTAGATGGGACAGTATTAAAAACTTGCTGAAACTTTTAAAGCACCAACATAAAAAATGTAAATGTTTTAAAAAGTGTCCATGATTCTACTTTGTTCTTAACCCTAACTCTACCCCCCAATTTTTCAGAATTTTTTCTTCAACATGGAAAATGGACCATAATATCCCCCCGGGATTTGATCCAGGGACCTTTAGCACCAGAGGCGAACAATTCCCCACTACACCACGGCTGTCAAGGCTAGTTTGCGCAGTATATTGCGCAAACTATATGGGCTGGGTCAATTGTTTCATCAAAAAACGTCCACGCCGGGTGGTACCAACGTGCCCAGTCGTGGTATTTTGGGGTATATGGTAGGGTTAGGGTAAAAAGAACAAAGTACAATCGTGGACAATTTGAAAAGTGCAAATTAATTTATATGATCAATCATATTCCTGGAACAGACATATACCCTTCATGTTCATTGCGCTACATGTATTATAATTACTCACACAACATTGAATCTAAAATGTTGACTTATGTCACCATTGTCTAACAGCTCCCTGACTGAAAAATGTTAAATCCTCACTTTCCGTCACACATCTTATGTGTAACACTTTCCACGCGGCTGTTAGTTTTAACATACAAAACCGATTTTTCAGAAACCTAACTTTCAAGGTCTATCTCAAGAATAGCTGAGCCAATACTAGGCGTGTTTGTACTTATTTTAATGCATTGCTTGTGGTGATTCCAAATATGGTCGTGGAATTCAATAATTTTGACATTTTTCAAACATCTTGTGAAATTTTGGAATGTCGTCTGCAGACGCCTGCCGCGTGGAGAGTGTTAATGTCCTATCAAACCTGAGCATATTATTATCACAACTGCAATCTAAGTACAGCAATCATCCATGCACAAAATGGTGTAATTTTATACATATTGCCAAAAAATGTGAAATTGTGTCTGGCATGCAGTCGACTGTATTAAAAACTTACACATTTAAGTACGGTTGAATCAGAAGATGTTTGTAGAGCATGATTTCATTTTTTGAGAATTTCAGGCATCAACACGAATTGGCAGATACATTGTACATGCAAAAAAATACATATTTTGTAAGAGCGACAAAAATAATTACTGCTTTTGTAACTCCCGTGCAAATTTCTCAAAGTTTGAAAACATATGGAAACATTTTGTCAGCAAAAATTCTTGTCTCATACATTTCACTGCGAAAAAAATATGACACTACCCGCTACCTTCAGGCTACGTAATATATATCCTGAGCCATAAAACGATGACTGCTATGATATAGAGATAGAATGACATTATTTCATCAATTCATATTATACATAATAGTACTGTCGCGAGAAGACAAGCAAACCAAACACTGCGTAATGAAAACCACTGGCGGGCAGGTTGTCTTCGTCGTAGACGTCGGCGGCCTGGTCATCAAACCGTCATCCTAGAAGTTGCAAAACATTGGTTTAAAATAACTTGTCGTATAATACCTTGTGACATTATATGGCGTAACGTAATTATTTGTCTATTTTGATCGATAATAGTTATGACGGTTCAAAATAGATGGGATAGACCTTTTAGAGTTGAATTTGGGTATCAATGCGCAAGTAAAAAAAAGTCAGCTGACCATATGTCTCTAAAACTACAAAATAATTTTGAAAATATGTTTCACCATTTTTATAATATGTTCATTGTTTTGTGGTTGCAATTCATCTGCAAATTTGTAATCACATAATTTCAAATGTCATTTTCAGAAGAAGAAAAAATTGTTAATGAAAATTGAATTGTAAAAATTTTAAAACCTTCAACAGCTAATCGAACATATTACACATTTGTCGATTTCACATATTCTATGAGTATCATTTAAATTTTATATAAAGAAATGCCAGAAATCTAAACCAATGTCTTCACTAAGCAATGGCATTATTAAATACATGTATTTAAGCCTATTCATATCCCCATAACGTCAAACACCACAACAGCAAAAACATAAAACGAAATTGCCAATTCTATCATAGACGGTATGATTCTATTTATAAATGCATCTTTATTTGTGAAAGGGTAATTAAAGGTCTTCCAATTATATATTTGCGTATGCATGAAATCAAAAATAATATTTTCCCCATTCTCCCTGCATATCCAAAATATGACAGAAATGACCTTTTGACATAAAGGGAACAACGTAACATCACTTATTAGTGAGTGAGTGAGTCTGCTCAAATATCACGTCTCATCAAATTGCTGACATTACTAAGCACACACCATCGTAATGAGTCGAGCAATATTTTGTTTTGTTTACGCGTAGGAATCCAACTATGTAATGATGAAAACATACCATACCTTTCATTAATAATAATTTCGTCTACCTTGCGGTAACGCGCTGTAAATATGATATTACAACGGTCCATTTTATTTTCCCCATCCTAAATACAGTGTGTACATTGTACATGTGCTCTAATGAAAAACCGGAACCAAGCACTATTCCCCTGCACATGAATTCTCTATTTTACAAAATATAAATATTTTTAATTAACAATTTCTCTCAACATGGAGTACGGATACAATTTTGATTCATACGCGGTCAACAATGACCTCATTAGGGTAGTCCTCGTTGGCAAAAAATAAAAATAAAAGCAGCACAATTTAAACTATGCAGCTATGAAATGTGCAATTAGGGAGCCCTTAGTTGATGGTATATCGTCTTGGTTAGTGCGCATATGCTATGGATGCTATAATAACATAACTTGCCAAATGAATATTAAAAATGATACGCTGCTTATGACAAAAAAATTACTGTTGGTACATTTTTAATGATTGGTTAATTACAAGATATACTCATGTGAATAACCAATTAAAGTACTGCATATCAAATATTTCACTCCAATCTTCATCAGGAATACAACTTTTCTAACAATGTATCTGATTGGTGCAACAAATGATCCAGGTTAAGCCGTAGTTGTTGTGAATCTATGAAGATGTATGAATAGACTGCAAAGGAAATTACAAATATATGATTTGTTTTCATTTAAAATTTCATAACATAGGCTTGGTGTGCCGCGATCGAAGCGTCAAGCTGGTGAAAATGCGTTATCATACTGTTACGTTATCATATATAAAAGCTTTTCCATCTACATTAATGAAAGCTTGACAGTTTCGTTAGCGTAACAAGAAATCATTATGCACTCCAAACAACAATAAGAATAACAATGAAAAATACAATGCTTCAAAAGGTTCGATTTTGTTATCGAGAGTGGCCTCTATTCAATTCCCTAATTAATCATATAGGTAGTCCATTTTTTTCTTCTGAAAGCAGCCAATATTTTGCATTCCTCATAGAAAAATCCTGGGAACATTCATTTAGCCCTTGCATTGCAATAAATGCAGAAACTGCAATACATTTCACAGTTTTCCATAGATTCAAGCATGTCCGTTATGGGGCACTGAGTGCGGTACAATACCCATGACTAGTAGTTTTTCTATCAAGTATCCATATTTCTTCTGGAAAAATTGCTCACCGGATTTATTTAGCGGAGAATAACGGGGATACAGAAACAGAAACACACTATAGATAAACCATGGAATTACATGCAGTAGAGAGAGACTACTAATTCCACTGTAAAACTATATGAAACATGATTCTTTGTGACACTAATTTATAGACCATGACTTGTAATTCATCATGCACTATTGTTCACTGACATTTATTTTTTATTTTTTAAATTAAAATGTTTAATGGACAATAGAGTCTATATGTTATCATAATAATGATACACATGACCTTGACTTAACTAGAATTGTTACAAAATGAGTCTGAATATGTTAACAATTCAAGTGCACCAGACAATATTGAGTTCAATCATTTATGGTGCAATCATGGTTCAATGGAAGTAACAGTGATTTAACCCCCTGGGGTCTACCTGTCTATCTAACAGCGCATCTGATTGGTTAATTACAAGATACACTCATTTGATTAACCAATTACAATACAGCTTTCAAACTATTTCACCCCGATCTTTATCAGGGATCAATTATTTAAACAATGTCTCCGATTGGTGCAATAAATGATGTATCCATCTTTCTAACCAATCCGTCGGTAGTTCTCAGGGGGTTAACCCTGTGAGAACTACCTGTCTACGGATTGGTTGCAAATAAGGATATATCATTTATTGAACCAATCAGAAATATTGTAAGAATGGCCGGTGGTGATAGCGCTGAAGAGGACTGGCCTTTTAAAACCTTTCAAATGGTTACTAAAATGCAAGTGTCATCTGATTAATCAATCAGAAACTCTATAGGAAATAAGTATCAATAGAGTTTATGTCAGCTTTTTCTTTGGAGCACTTCATACTTGAAAAGTATCGCAATGTGCACCCAAAAAAAAAAAATACTGTAATTATTATTGAGTATAACACGGCAGACACAGAGTTACTTTTGCTGCAATAAAACCTCAAATATCAAATGATACAACACAAATGCCCTGATTCAGTGTACAGATAACACATCATTTTCTCAACATTTTGGAACACAATTATATACTAACGTCATGCCATATTAGTAGAAGATAGACCAAGAAAAACAACACTGGAGCTATGCCAATTAGGAAGTAATGTCCAGTGATCCCTAATATTTAAGAAAATCCCTTATCATCCCACATCTTAACCCATCCTTTTTTCAGAAGATTTTTCCACGGGGCGAAATCGGGATTTGAACCATGGACCTCCGGCACACGGTGCACAGAATCCCACAACATGCCATGAGTATCAAGGCTTCTTGGTGCAGTATATTGCTCCAATATAGGCTGGGTCCATTATTTCATCAAAAAACCTCCACGCATGGTTATATAAACAGGTTGGGTCGTAGTATTTGGTGGTATTTGGTAGGGTTAGGGTTAAAAAATCATCACAAAAAAAATCTGAAAAAGGAATACAGTGTATCATTCACCATAAGCCCATAAGCCACAGACGGAATTTCTGCCTCTGCAAAATCATGTTTTTAATAATAATAATCGGAGAACATTTGTACCTGAGGGCCTGGCGCTCGATCTCTTTCAATCCAACAAATGAAATCAAATCATATTGCCAAAATACCTTGTTTTAATTAATTTCTTGAAGAAACAGCCCGAGATACTCATTACGATCCACAATACGCAGCAGCAGCAGGCAGCGTACATACATACCCTATATCCCTCTAGCAGATCTTTAGCTAATGCATGACGTAACCCGATTTCAACCAGGTCCGATCTTAATTATTAACCCCTGCATTTCGCGACTGCTTGTATTCGTCATTTGGTACTGCTGTTCTGTTATATTAACCATGCAATATGTTGCAGACAGATTTGATAAGTACAAATATGCCTACTCTCCATTGCGCTTATACCCATTTACTGAAATATATAATCAATACAAATAACACTACCCATCACCCCTTGGCTCAATTTTTTGCATGAAAAACTTAATCTCCATTGCAAACTTTTCTATTAAAGAGTTAATCGTTTTCTCTTTTCTTAATATTTGTACTGCCGCAGGTAGCCAAAGCCCATATATCTCATCCTTACTCTAACCGAAGCATCTTGTGCACGAGACCTTTCCATTATATTACAGTTTCGCCTCCCCGCAAAGCCGGGCTAAATTTGATTTTTACAAGTGGCCCCGGGTGATATGAAATGCCAAAAGGTCCAAAGGTCTGTCCGGCCTGAGATTCGATTTAGGAGATAAACATGTAATCGCGGCGGCACAGAGGGGGAAAGAAGGATGTTGGGATGAAAACAGTGTGATGAATAAGACGGCTTACTGATGCTTTATGAGTATAAGATAAGAATCAGAGAGCGACCAGTGCCTACATATAAGCTTTCGGATTATTACAATTTTACAAGTGTTAAATTTTACTAAAGAATCATCTAGTTCAATTTGAAAACTGTGAAAAAATTGGTATACTATACATGATTTGATGTTTCATCTGGGGAGCATCAGGCCAAACAAATTTACTTCTTTGTCTCAATGACCCGCACGCATTGCTTTTAAAATGAGCTTTCGACTTAAGTTTTTAACTTTTTGGGGGTTTAATTTTGTTGTTGTTGTTTAAACTAGTTTGTTTCGGCAATACTCGGCAACTTTGTGACTGAGAACACACATTAAAATCACTTTGTGAAGTTAAGAGATAAAGAGAACACAAGCATACAATGTGCATTGATCATGTCTGAATACTTTTATTAAAAAGGCAAAAGCAAAACTGTTGAATATATTTGGATTTTTATAAAATTAAAAATAAATTTTAAAAAATCGCACAGGACATAGCTCTTTTTTGCAACAAAATAAAACAACCAGCACTTATCTATTTAGCCAAAAGGTGCTGAGACAAAGTATTGAATTTGTTTGGCCTCATTGGAGCAAGCTTTTTCTGGGAAAAATCAGTCATGCTTTTCTAGATAAGGATATAATAGGAACAATATATATTAGAATCCATACAAAATAAGTATAATGGATGACAATTTAATTTGTCCACATAGTCAGTCAGTCATGAAACAATATTTCAACATTAACATCGAAAATCATATCGGAAATTAAGCCATGAGCGACGGACGTCATTCCCATCCCAATGAAGATGATATCACAATTTAATATTTCTGATATTATTGTAAATATAATAACTAAAACAGTGTCATAGAAATTGAATAAATGTATTGTGACAAGTAAATGAATTCATCTGTTGAATCTATGAATACAATCAAATCTGTCATTTTTGCATGCTAACATTTTTGCTCTATACCGGGTGGTTCAAAAAAAAGTTGACCCAAGTTCTAGGTAACTTTTCAACTACATTTTATAGTTTCAGAGAATTTTTGTTTACTTAGTCTTGATCAGCAGTAAGTTTTGAAATTATCCTGAACAAATGGTAAATTTAGCTTGGCTGGTTCTTCAGATATGGTTCATTACAGAAAGCATGCACAAAACTGCTTTGTCCACGGGAGCGTCCTTTAGTAGAGATAGAATGCACAAAGTGGACTTTCACATGATTGGTCACAAATTGTGAAAAAAGGAGAAGAAGAAAAAAACGAGACATCTGGGAACCTCTGCCTGGTGCATGACATACCTACCTACGTTTCTTTGTTGAATGTGAATGACAAATAAGCACAGAGATTGGGATACTTTGTAAGGGCGGATTTTTCAATTCTGAATCTAGAGCATGCTGTTTTGTTGAAGATAAAAACTAAATGACGCTCCCGTGGACAAGTCAGTTTTGTTTATGCTTTCTATAATGAACCATATCTGAAGAACCAAACAAGCTAAACGCGCCATTTGTTCAGTTCAAAATTTACTGCTGATCAAGACTAAGTAAACAAAAATTCTCTGAAACTATAAATGTGGTTGAATTTTTTTTTTTTTTAACCACCCGGTATATATGCAAAATAAAAACTTTTTTTTGTGCCTGTTAAATTTGTAAAAGAATTGCTTTACATACACCAATCGTTACCCAAACGTGTGTGTCTTATCTGAAAATGTATACACGGCGAAAAATTACACATTTACACAAATGCGACTATAGCCCACTGACCAATAAGTATTAATTTGTGCAGCAGAAAGTCTGATTGGCAGCGGTTAGTTCTCTCGCCTTGCACCAATGAAACCCGGGTCAATTCTGTGCACGACCGCGGGCTTTATGTGCATTTGGTTTATCACGATCCAGGACACGCTTCGCAGGTTTTCTCCGGGTACTCCGGTTTCCTCCTGCTTTCAAAATCTGTGATCAGTTGTTTCGGTTATCAAAAACTTCCTTGACCCAAAGGTATTTGGGGAGCTGCGTTGAAAAATGGTGGATGTTACAATCTAACTGCGGATAGGTTTGCGCTAGAAATTGGCAGCACCCTAGTTGATGCGACATGATTCTGATGATTCACCAGCAGCAAAATCACAGCGCTTTGAGCCATTTGGAAAAGGCGCTATATAAATACTGATTTTTTTTATTTTTTTTATTTTATTGGAACTAAAGTTGTCAGTTGATGCATGTTAGTCATACACCTACGCATTAATAGCCCTATTAGCGGATAACACTTAAAAAACCAAATAGGTTTTGTCATTGTATGTGTCTCTATACGTTCATGTAGTACAAGATTATGCTGGGAATTGAAAAAAGAAATAGCACATTTAAAGGTTTATATATAAGGAATAAAGATTGTTCAAATGAATATGTAAAACTAAGCCAACAAACAAGAATACAAATCTTGCAAATCAATCAAGCTTGCACAACAAGGCAATGGTTATATTTAAAATACCAATATTCCCCATGCACCATCTATGCCAGACTGACTGACCATTATGGGTGTTTTCTTCACCAGATGAGTTAGTTACAAGTGTCTAATACTGTCTACTGAAGATAGTATAATACAATTTTGGGAAAATCTAGAATTCTAAAGATAGCACCTCTTTCGAAGACAAACCTTTCGTTCTATATAAAAGATTTCTTTGAAGTGAAGGTGAGAGAGGTAGAAGCTAATTTATCAACAGGGAAAAAAATATTTATACATTGTACTTGTTCAGAGTGCACTATGGGACGATTCATACAATTCAAGATTTTGTAATGCTGATTTCTAGTGAGCTTTAACAGCAGACATCAGCAGACCCATAATGCAGTACACATGTAAAACATAAATGTGCTTGAGCTAAACTTTCAGACTAGATAGTGGTGCATAATAACAACATAGACTTATTATGATGATATGCAATTTGCATGTGGGCATGATACAGAAGTTCATCATCTGGTATTAGGTTAAAATAGCGCACTTTAAAAGGGGTTAGAACAATCTCTTTCCCCCACATTTGCGCAAATTATTTACAAGAAAGGCTAGGCTACAGGAGTAATGCTACATATCATGGCCGTAGTATCATACTCTTTTACTTTATCTAACTATTTAATTGTCTTTAATGTCAGCACTTCCTGAGTAAATGAAGCATAGTTTAATTAAGATTTGTATAGCAGATGTTTATCGACAAGTCACGGTTACCGATAGCGGTCGTGATGTTAATAAATGAAAATTGTAATCTGGCATTGCTTCGGGATCTTTATAGTTTATTCAACAACGGATGGAATATGACCTTTTCTAATTATGTGTGATCTAAAAGGTCATTAATGTTTTATTTTCACAGATGCACTATCCGTAATAAAATGTACAATTTTGGGTGTCAACTTCAAGTGTATGTTGATAACTGGAAATTATAATCTAATATTGCTTCAGGATTATTATAGTTTATTCAATAAAGGATTGAATTTGACCTTTTGCAACTATGTGTGATCCAAAAGTCATTCATGTTTAATTTTTCACAAATATCCTTTAAAATACTTAACATGTACTAATTTGGGTATAAAGCTAAAGTGTACATTGGTAAATGAAAATTCTAATCGGACGTTGTTTAAGGATTCTAGTTTATTCAACAAAAGATGGAGTTTGATCATCTACAACTATAGTATGTGTGATTACAAAAGGTCATTAATGTTTAATTTTACACGGATGGGTATCAAATTATTAGTGTATTGTATTGTCTATATCTTCCTAAAAGTTAGTAGCTACCAAACGGTAGCGTATTCTAAAGGATTGCTAGAGTTATATTTTCATTTCCACTAATATTTTGAAAGATATTTTGTAATCAAACAATGTGTAGAATTTACCAAATCGGAATTAACAATATTCCCACCTTTTTATTATTATAGTAGAAATTTCTCATTTGTCTAATTGACTGAAAAAAAACCTCACATTTATTTTTACCTTAAAAAGAGGATGGTAACCAACACATGCCTCAAAGAGCAACCAAGCATACATATATATTTAAATGTTTCTCACCAGATCTGAAAATGTTGTGAACAAATAAATGATCAGCAGAGCAAAATTCAACTCTGACAACCTTTCAGATTTTCTATGCTTGTTGTAACACTTACCACGCGGCTGGCGGCTGCAGACAAAATTTCAAAATTTCACAAAATGTTTCAAAAATGTCAAAGTTATTGAATTTCATTAACATATTTGGAATCCCCATGAAAATTGCATTGAAATAACTACAAACATGCCAAGTATTGGTTCAGTAATTCTTGAGATAGACTTTGAAAATTGGGAAAGGTTTCTGAAAAATCTCTTTTGTGTATATGGTAATACTTATATAGCCGCGTGGAAAGTGTTAATACAAAAGTGTCTAGTAGAATAGACAGGAATTGACCTCATCAGCATCACATAAGCAACCATAAGGAAGGTGGGAGGTCTGCCACATTCCTTTTATTGCAATTTGTTATTAATTCTTCCTTCTAATCCAAAATTACGGAAAAGATTTGCTCAAGTATTGCATTTAGGCGACAAAACCCCCTGCTTTACAAGGGTGGGCTGACTATTCAAAACTGGTAAGTCCGCTGGGTGTTACTCTTGTGGTATTTCAAATAACCTTTAGGGGGGGGGTTAAAATTTCACCAAAAATGTTATTTCAAATATCATGAACGTGTAAATAATAAATGTTTTCACACACAAAAATATGGTATGTAAAAATATTCTGGATGAGTCAAGCCAGAGCATACAGGAATGCAACCACTGTAGATAGCCCCCCCCCCCCCCCCCCCCCTGATCCCACATAACCTCTTAATATAACATTTATTCTGCGATGTATTATTAACCATGCTCATAAGACAATTATAATTAGCATGTGATGATAGCTTCTATGTGGCCCCCGTAGTTTATCGTCTGCTAAGTTCTCAAGCAGAGGACGATGCTTCGAAAGAAATCTAATAAGCAAATGTTTTTCACAATCCACAATTTAATTTAAATTTGGCCTGAGATTCCCATCCTCTTGTCAACACACTCCTCAGGCACCATTGCACATAGCCATGGATCGACAGCCTACACAAGTGTCTAATGTCGTCGTCTGCTTTAACCAAGTGGGCACTATCCAAACTCGGGACAGATAATCTAAACACCACTCTAATTGGTCACAATGTGAACTGCATCATTTATTGAACTAATGAGAGAAAGTTTAATATATGGTGGTGGTAAGGTTGGAGGGATATCAATAAGCTCTCTCGTGATTGGTCATTCTGACATATGTTATCATGATGTATCCAATCACAAACCATGTAAAACGCCATTAACTACAGAGATAATCCATCTCTAGTAGGTAAGGTAGCCAGTCACCCGTACCTGTTTACAACATGACTTTTGCCATTTCCCTTGACAAATGTACAGTATCCAATGTTGCTAAAAAACGGACCCAAGTATTATAGCCCAACGTATGGTGAAAAATATGCCAATGAGTAGCAAGCAATTGTGACCCAATTTACGCTAAAATAGCATTTTCTTCCTTTAAAGCAGTGGTGTCACGTCACTAATTGAAACAAAGAGGTCTAATAAGAGAATAAAGGTATTGTTTTTGGACGGTATCCATGTTATATTGTCTGACAACATGGAGCAAACACGCCTCAGGCGGAGTTGTTCTATGCACAAAATAATATAGAATAAATTTATGTCAGACAGTATTTATACTATAATGCGGATATGGTATAAAAACTTTATCTTTATTCTCATTCTTCTCCAGTAATGTTTAAATAGACATTTTTATCTGTTATAATATTGTACCTTTTATTACCCAAATTTGCCAATTTTTACCTTTGTTTGTATTGAATAACCCACAAAAAATTCCATCCAATACCGTGTGGTGGCACACAGCCCACAGGAGAAGGCGTACTTCTCAAGTGTGAGTTACAAAACAAAAGTATAATTACTTCGTGCACCGTGCAATGGTGGTCACGCTACTAAATGTTAACTGCACTTACCACCCAAATGTTCTCATATAAATGTTGCCAATGTTTCTTAGAACCAATGAAGATGGTTTAAACTTTTTTTAGCTGTTTAAGAATTAGGTCTATACTATAAAATACATTTAATGTATAAATCTTATTTTCATATTCAAGAGTTGTTGGGCAACTAGTAATTGGGCTACTAAAGCCTATGCCATGTAAGACTCTCAGGTATCACGCCCGATTTGCCATCAGGTTATTTCCGATATTTTGTTATTCAAATGGACGGGATGTTAAGCTTATTACATGAATCAGTGAGCACACAGAGATGGATGGAGGAACGAGCCTTCTCCAAACCTGTAACATTAACCCTAACCACGCTAAATCCAACAAAATCCAACAAGCGCCGCGCCAGTAGACGGCCATTACCAAATCTCATTGCACAATCACACAAAGGTACATATAGGCTCCGAAAATGTTGGGAGTGCGTCCCCCTGTCGCATGATGCACGATCACTTGGACTATGGTACTGGTTCAATTCCCGGAGCGGCACACACCATTTTGTCTGTCCTATATTTGTCCCGTGTTTCCCCGCTGCTAAGCTTTATTGCTACAAACGTACCATGAGGGGTTAGGGTTAATGCTACCTGCTTATATATTTCTGCTACTGACTGCAGCATTGTTAATAATGGCATTTCATAAACTACCGCTTGTTTTGGGTTGCTCGGAGTGGGGGCGTTTGATTGGTGGAGAGGGGGGGGGGGGGTATGTTATGTTGTGGGGGTGTGTTTGGATCATTATTCAATTCAATTCCGCTTTGAAAACTAGCTTTTAAATATTATTCTATTTTATAATAACTTACGAATCTCTACCATCTCCCCAAATCACAACAAAACCCAAACATTAGTCAGTCCAATGGGACTACCACAAAAAAAACAGTGAGCATTATCATCCAGAATTTCTCCCAATCTAAGAAAATGCTATCAAATCTGATGAAACCCACATGGCCCATAATCATTTTGTAGAATCTTCATAAGCCCTGCTTGGAGAGTTATCAATAGCATGAAAAAACTGCATGTCCAAATGTGTAATGCCTATCAACCCTAACCCTACCCAACTAATAACATTAACCCTAACCTTAACCCCACCTCTTCACATAACCAAAACCTGTCTGGAACAGTTAGGGTTGGGGTTAGAGTAAAGAGGCCACAAATCATATCTAGGCCATTAGGGTTACTAAGAGGTCAGACTATACAAAAATATCCAACTATATTCCAATTTATGGATTATAATATAAACTGCCTTCCAAAACTACTTACTAAATTCCAAAACAAATTACTAAACAAACACTAACTTTCTTATTGTGATCAATTGAAACTATACACTCCACATAGCCAACCCAAGCACAACTGTGTAAAAATAGCCTTATTATCGTAATCTGAGGTCAGACGACTTATGTTATAACGTAGGCTAGTTTCTATTTCAGGTAATTTTCATACTATTTTTATCAGAAACCCCCAAAATAGTCAACTATTTACGTCATGTTAGCTTAATATCAACACTTTATACGACGCTGGAGTAATCGTTCCTGAATTATTCATGCACTCGTGCCCACACAAACGTAGAGACTAGAGATGGGGGGAAATGGCCAATTGTTGAATAAAACATACACATCTAAGAGGCTTTGTATGTATTTTAGTTTGACGTGTTTATTTCTTTTAAATCATCTAATTGTTTTCATCACACACTCGAGGTCGTATCATCTCATGGTATACTTGACGAGGGGGACTTGCGTGACGCAAGTTATGCGTATAAATGACATTTAGACTCATAATACGATGATATCTAATAAACAGGGAAAACTATTAGAAACAGATGATGACGATGATGACTTTCGTAAGTCCAGCATTGACGTGCAGAGTTCTCCCACTACCATCCCTTATCACAGAACTATATCTGCCCAATTTGAATTTGTTCATAACAGCCATTCACATCTTACAAGAAATCATACCAGTAATACATTGGCTGTGCCAAAATTTAAATCCAATTCAGGCTTGCGCACATTTCACGTTAGGGCAGCATATGCATGGAATAGCCTACCATCAGTAGTCAGAATTGAACTGGAGAACATGACCCTGCATCAATTAAGTCTAAGATTAACAAACTTTAATTGTGTGCAAAGTACTTCTTAATTATATTATTATGCTATTTATGTTTGATTCATGTATTATGTGTAAATATTTGAACATTTCTTTGTAAATACTGTACTATTTTCTGTATGATGAGGGCCTGCTTGGAAAGCAGTGCTTGACACTGAAGCTGTTTACCCTCAATAAAGAAAGATTAAACAAACAAACATTGGTTGAGAACCCCTGTTCTATGCGTTCATTAAACTATACCCCACGCAGTACGCACAAAATGGCTTGGGTTCACCACTGAATTGCTCCTCTTCCCCAAAAGTTCCAAGTACTATGAATTTGGAGCGTTTGTATTACTGTAGAAAACAATATTTCAGATATTTTCGTAGTTTAAATTTGACTGACGATCTCACACGCTGATAGATCGTTCATAGTTTTTAATATCTGCTATTATTAGACACCATATGCTGATTCTTAATTTTCATTTTCTCTGTAGGTTTTTAATTTTGCTGATGCCTTGATGATTAAACCCACAGATATAACCACCACAAAAATTAGACAATATGTTGCTTTTTTGGGAAAAGGGGTGAAATATCCAGTATCCCGGGTACATTACCAGCTTTAAAGTAGCCTTTTTATTATCAATATAAAAATAAAATAAAAATATTTTTATTTTGGGGATTTAAAAAATGCCCACATTGTTTTTCTTTAGTACAAAACTTCTAAATGCAAATCTCCCCTTCCACTGGTCCCTATGCTCCTATTCTATAACAACACTGTACCTGTACCAGCAATATTAGCTTTCGGAAAAATTGGGGGGTGTGAAATTTTCCCTGCCAGACAGCAACAATTTCTTTTCAAAAAGAAACAATTTCCCTCGAAACAGTCATTTTTTTCTTAATTCTAAAAGCTGAAAATTCCCTCTCAATATCTTCCATCCCTGCAAAGTGCTTCCTGAATGCCCCAGAAGCCCGGGGAGAGGGGGGGGGGGGAGGGGGGTGGGGGGGGGGGGGGAGAATTCATGTATAAAAGTTGTAATCATCCGTGTGAATCCACTCTCAAAAACTGGGATTTTCAAAGAAGGAAAATGTGACCCTTAACAAGGATTATAGCTCGACGAATCATACTCAGAGCAAAGGATGTATAGGTCCACAAGATCGGAAAAACGTATGCAGTAATTGTGTGATTCAGTTTTGTTAGTGAAGTTGTCTGATAGGCCTACCCATTTTCAGCTATTTTTACAATGATGAAACATGACTATCGGCCCAAGCAACCCTTAGCGCGGATTCAGATTGAAAAAGACGCCCTTATTCTCTGCAAATGGCGATTTTGATACCCTTAGCACAGGCTCCCACGTTGTAGTCGGAAAAAACACCCTTATTCCGGATTTTCGTTCATGCGGATGATTACAACATGCAGCCCTATACAGTTATCTCTATGGAATAAGTTTTGCATCTTAGCATGCTATACATGTATTGGTCATGCCTACTAATTTAATCATCATTTTCTCTGCTGCCAGTTTCGTCGGCGTTTGTCACTTCTACGTACAGAATGTTAAATTACCAAAATACCAGATGCTCATGGAGCAAAGTGACACTATCCTGGGAATTTCACTGTCCAGCTCGATTATCCTCATGTCGATATACGTCATTACGAAACAGACCGTGCATTATATTGTTTTTGTTTATTCATATCCACTTTCATGCAATCTTTTGGCCATTCAATATTCATTTTCATAATAATCTTACGGTAGTTGTTCATTTTTGATATTTCGATATTTTGGAAAATGTGCAAGTCTTTAATTTTGCGGTTTCTACATTAATTATAATGTAACACTATACTACATTATTGCAAAAGAATATTATCCCATGTTTATATTTTTGCATTTTCATGGCAACTCGCGAAATTCGCGCAAATAAAACCCTCGCGAAATTCGTGCAAATAAAACCCTCGCAAAAATTACCACATATACAGTACCTAACTAACACAAAGATCTTCATGTTTCAGGGTGAAAACAGAATTGATTGAAAATGTTAATTCTTCGAAAATACTATGCCATGTCGACAGTGAAACCTTCACCACTACTGTGTACAATTGAAAGTCCAAATTTTTGGGTTTTATAGTAGGGCAAAGGTTAATTCAAAGAAAATGTAAATTTTCTTACTTGCTCATTAAAAAAACACTTATCAGGTATTGAAATTTCAAAAACTTTGGCACTGTTTATTAAGCTTCATAGGACAGTATTCCAGGCGCTTCATAAAATTAACCCATGGAAAAAACCCTCTGCACACAACCAAAGACCATCCCCATCTCCCATTCAACAAAATAAACATAGTATTATCATCTTCCTAGTTTATGGAGTAAAACCGTTAAATCCCTATTAAAATCCCTATTAACATGCACAACGACTCCAACAAGGATAAATTGGGTCAACTATTCTCATATTAATTACCGGTACTGATGTTGTTTGCTATACTATTAATGTTAGATGCCACTATGCGGCATCTACAAATGAGGCATAGACTATCGTCGAGACCCAACATTAATGGTTACAACTTGAGACTTGAGTCCAGTCTATTTCTATTTTCTACCTGATCGACTGTATTCTCGCAAAATTCTGCGGAGCAAATATTATTTCATAAGGGATAAATACGGTATCGCGAGAATAGTACAGCTACAGGGTCAAAGATACAAGTAAAGAATAAATTGCATTATTTCAGTTTTTGGTAAACATGTTTTTGGTTTAATATTGTGTTACTTTGGGGTAAACATTTTTCAGTAAAAAGAACAAATTTTGGTAAACAAATATTACACAAAGTGTGTGTTATATTCCTGTCCCATGATTGTCAGTACACATTTTTAGGTAACACATTTTTGGCAAGACAAATTTAACATCAAGTGGTGGGTTTTTTTCTCCAAATTAACAATATATATTACAGTACCTGAACATGCACATGTAAATACATTTATGGGTAAACCTTTTTAGGAGACAAATTTAAAATCAAGTGGTAGGTTTTTTTACAAATTTACAATTTATATTACAGTACCTGCACATGCACATGTAAATACATTTATGTGTAAACCTTTTTAGGTGACAAATTTAACATCAAGTGGTGGTTTTTTTTACAAATTTACAATATACATTACAGTACCTGAACATGCATGTTACACATGTACATACATTTATGTGTAAACCTTTTTAGGTGACAAATTTTAGGCAAGACAAATTTAACATCAAATTGGCTTTTTTTGTTACAAATTTACAATATATATTACAGTACCTGCACATGCACATGTAAATACATTTATGTGTAAACCTTTTTAGGTGACAAATTTAACATCAAGTGGTGGGTTTTTTTACAAATTTACAATATACATTACAGTACCTGAACATGCATATTACACATGTACATACATTTATGTGTAAACCTTTTTAGGTGACAAATTTTAGGCAAGACAAATTTAACATCAAATTGGCTTTTTTTGTTACAAATTTACAATATATATTACAGTACCTGCACATGCACATGTAAATACATTTATGGGTAAACCTTTTTAGGTGACAAATTTAACATCAAGTGGTGGTTTTTTTTTACAAATTTACAATATATATTACAGTACCTGAACATGCACATGTACATACTTTTATGGGTAAACCTTTTTAGGTGACACATTTTAGGCAAGACAAATTTAACATCATGTCATGTTTTTTTTATAAATTAAACATATATATTACAGTACCTGAACATGCACATGTTAATACATACATTTATGGGTAAACCTTTTACGTGACAAATTTAACATCAAGTGGTGTTTTTTTACAAATTTACAATATATATTGCAGTACCCTGAACATGTACAATTCATAATACTTCTCCCATTCAGTGGAAGCCTTATAAATGAGCCATGCAAATAAAACTACTGATTGAAAAACACTGAACATCACGGATCATTTCTCACCATCTCAATATTATATATATAGCATCGTGACCTCATGGCATGCAGTCATATGTGACCTTTCTGATGAAAAAACTTCTGCTGTAATGCCTTTATAACTAGCTTCTACTTAAATACACTTTTGATTTTAAATCAAGGGGCACTCCCATATTTATGGTTAAGCATAAAGACCTCCATTCACCCTCACCCGAAATGACCTTATATTTATGATTTCCAAACTACCCCCGTTCATTCAAAACCAATTAAATACTGTCACAAAAAGATGCATATGTTTAGGAAACTGATTGATAAAAACCACCCAAAGATTCTTACGTTTGGCAAATTATCTGTACAAAGACCAACACCCCCACCCTTTTGATAATTTTTGCAAAATTTTCTACCAAAGACCCATTTTTAATAAAAGCCCTCACACCCTAATCTGTACACATTTTCTGCCTCAAATGCCTTAGCCCTTAGGGTTCAATAGTGCCAACTTTTTTGCCATTTTATACCCCCCCCCCCCCCCCCCCCCCCCCCTCTGAATTTAAAACACAGGAAAACACAATAGTAAGTCATCATATCCGGATGGAGCGCAATCTATGAGCATGATGCATACGAATTGATATACATGGTAGTGTATTATATTAAAAGCTATTCACCTGATAGCATATACAGCCTATTTCGGCCAGTTAATTACGCATATGCAAGAAACACCTTTGTAAGAAAACCTATGACTGAGAGCTATTCACCACTGACACACAGTGGCGTATCTGGGGTCACTTGTCACGAGTGGGGCAAAGGCCAGGGTACTACTGACACACCAATGTATTTGTTATCTTTCTAATAAATAAACATGTACATGTACCGTACTGCTGATAGCAATATAGACATTTCATTTTAATGCAAAATCAAGCTATACATGTATACTAATTGATTGCAATATGCATTTTGAAACTATCTTCTACTGATAGTAGCAATGTACAGTTTTATATCTATCTATAGCAATGGACATTACAGCTATCTACTGCTGATAGCTACTGCTGATAGCAATAAACAGTTTCAATGGCTGAAAGCCATTCCCATTACTACTAATTGAAATTGACATTTAAAAGCTATCTTCTATTGCTAGCAAATTGCATATTAAAGTTATCTATCCCTTGCTGATAGCGATTACTATATTAAAGCTATCTACTGCTGATAGCAATTTATATATTAAAGCTATCCAGGGTCAGAAGTTCGTCAAACGTTGTGAGAATCCATTTAGATTCTTGCAAAGGATTTTGCGATCTACATTCAAATAGTGTGCAGACAGAATATCTCTACGAGAATCAACTATCTACTACTGATAGCAATTTATATATTAAAGATATCTACTACTGATAGAAAATTATATATTAAAGCTATCTAGTGCTGATAGAGATAACTATTCTACTGCTTATCTACTGATTATATTTATATGTTAAAGCCATATATTGCTGATGAAAATAAAAAGTTAAATGCACCCACTGCTGATCAATTATTTTAAAAATTAACATATTTTTGCATGTTCATGAATGGAAATGTTTATTGAACAATTTTTAATCAAACAGATTGGAAAATGAATACTAGAGTGAAATCATGTCATTTATACTCTGGAACCAAAAATTGGTCGCACCTAAGCTTAAGGTTGTGAGTTCGAGTCCCACTGTGGCCAACGTGTTGTGCCCTTGGGCAAGACACTTTACTGCACTTTCTTCTCTCCACCCAGGTGTAAACATAGGTAGCTGTCTATAGGGATAATCACAATCTAAGTATCGAATAGGAATACATGCAATTATCAGTATTTGTAAGAATAAGATATGCAGCAAAACCTATAAGTGAAGCAAACTGATTCTGATAATTCTGATAAATCCTATTGTGGCAGCGGATTAAATGTGCGGCGCTTTGAGCATAATACTTGGAAAAGCACTTATGAAAACTCTGATTATGTAAGATTTACGTGTTTGTCAAAGTATTACACGTAATAGTCTGGTTAACACTGGTTAAAATAGTTAATAGTTTACAACATGGTTTTTAACAACATTGTTCTAAAGATTTTCCCAAAAAAATCCACTCACAAATGAATTTGCTTTGAAAATTACTGGTCCGGAAATACAGTGTTGCTTGGAAGAAATTAGTATCTAAACAGCCCAATTGGGCACTGAAAACTAGCCCAAATATGGACAAAATCCTCAAATGTGACCAGTCGCGTCAAAAAGGACATGTTGTCGGCAAACACGGTTCTGAGATAGAGGCCAATATATTTGGTGAAATATAAAGAAAATAATAGAAATAAATATGCTTCTTCAAACCATATCAAAGTATCGGAGTACAAAGTCCGATTACCTTCAACATGGTGACATTTCAAAGCTTAAAATGTGCTCTTTCAAGTCTTACAAATAACTCAGATTTGACTCGGGCCTCCAACATGTCCATTTTGATGTGACGGGTCACAAATAGGTTTCTTGTCTGGAATAGGACAGGCAGAGTAGTTTAAGAGTTGACATATTTTGTAAAGGATCATTGTCTTGTTCTTGATACCACATTAAGAAATATTTTGAGGATATAGCCACACAAGTTCACCTCAAACCATCTATGAAAATTGATTAAGTACCAAAATTAGCCTTATTTGTCACATTTTTGCAGCCCAAATCAGTCACTAAATCCCTGGGTTTGGTGTCACTAGTCCGGATATGTTTGTCTTTGCATCTGGCGTTTTCGCTAACACCATTTGCGCAATTTTAACACAGACAATTGATCATGCAGTGGATAATGTATTGATTTTCATTCAGTAAAAATACAAGGATGCTTTGAGTGAGTGAGAGACAGAGATACGCTATTCCTCCGACACCACCAGCTGACAAATCGTACCAGCATTGCCAAGCCAACGATTAAGTAGCCCGCACGGGCTTTTTTGGCAAGTTTGTAGTGCAATTTTTGTTAGTGGTCACTTCCTGGTACATTTATTAAAAATCATGATAAAATGGTTGGTCTATACTTTCAGAGAAATTTGGGTACTTAACATGCTTAAAGTGGAAATATTTGCCAAATGTAAAAAAAATGTTGATCAAATCAAAGTTTCTTGTTTCATAGAACACTTTCCATTATATTTTGGAAACACTGCACATACTAACACCTACTCAAGGTCATTATTGTATGAATGAACTACGATATGGCCAACCTTCACATCCATCAAATACTATGGGTGGTTTTTTCTGTGTTTTGTCTTATACCGACCAAAATTTGCTATGTTACAAAAAAGAATCCATATTTGAGATCCTTTTTTTATTCTGTTTGCCCATGTATCCTACAATACATTTTGTTTTGTGCTAAGTAATGTTTTTATTTGTGCCATGGGTGCACCATTGATAAGATTGAAACTTTTATGTCTTCACTATTTACACACAGCCCCTGCGAGGGCGTTTCAAAGGTGAAGACTGAAAAAAATACACTTCAAAAAGCAACACTTCCTTCATGTTTGCATAACTGATGGGCAGCTTAACTTTTTTACAAGCTGAAGGGCCTGGAAACATACAAGGTTTGGACAGAGCAGCAACGATACGACGGAATCAGGTGACCTTAATAGCAGTGCATTCTTGCATGAGAAAGAAAGAATTGCTCAACCCTAATAAAAAAATAAAATCTAACGTGCCATTGACCACCCCAGACATTCCTCTTTTATCTGAAAAGCAAATCATCTGACCAACCTGAAACAATAACTTCACAATCACGATCCTGCATCCCCTATTTTTTTAAATTGTTGTTTGACAAATAATTTTAATCATAACGCCTTTTTAGGCCTCAAAGTAGTCTGTGTCCCTAGCGCGTTAACATTGCCAACAAACACAATGTTGTGCCTTAGGAAGTGTGTGGATGTGTCGATGTTCACACATTGTAGCTCTTCAGCTCTCCCTCTCGCTCTATCTCTAGCCCAAAGATATCATTTTTTATTGATAAGTTATAGGCTTATTTGTCTAGCATCAACTAACGTTTTATTTCAACACTGTACATACTGCGATCTTATGGTGATGTAACCCGACCTTCAAATTCATGGCATCACGATAAATGATAACAAACTCATTGAATAGGTGAAGAATCTATTGTCAGTTGCTTGAAATTATTAAAATAATCTAAGGTCAGTTGCTCTCAACTTTTTGTTCATCAGAAACTTATGTAACATATACCGGACAAAAGCCAACACTGACGTCAGACAATTTTAATGCCTATCAAATTGTTATTGAAATGGGTATTTTTTATCCTCTTTTAAATAAAAACACTACATACTAGTCTACCACATCTGAGGATCATCAATTCAATTACATGTGTCATAAACATGTCATTTCTACATTCCTGTCCTGTATTTACATTTTTACTCAAATCTCTGATTTTATATTTTACACTGTGAAAGATTTTGCAATTTCTCTGTTAAACTGCAAAGAAAAACCACCACTCACCAGCCATAAATTTGTGCTCAGAATCCACAACCTTCGTTATTAAGCATGCATCAATTTTGCATCGCATTCAAGTTTCATCTCACATTGAATAGACTAAGTTACCCTGGGAACTATGGGTATCGTTGCTGTTGTCAAAACGTAGTATCTTCATTTGTCCCTTCAATATGTATAAAGTGATACTTCCTATGTATAACCATGGCAGGTAATGGTATAACCTTTGGGCAATCTGCTGCTAAACATGTTAACCCTAACCCTAGAACATGGCAGTGGGGATGGAACGAAGAACAGGGGGAGGGGGTTAAATAAAAAATGGGAAAAATTATGTCCGCCGGCGCCGGGAGTTGAACCCGGGTCGGCCGCGTGACAGGCGAGATATACTAACACTCAGCCACGGGGGGAGGGCTTCACAGGCTAAAAAATCGGAGACCATATATACCCGTAGTTTAGTGCTAACAGGAGATAGAACTTGTGCGCGCGCAAGCCACATGGTGCTGGCTGTGAGGTGACTGTGAGACGTAGTAGCGTTAGGGTTATAAGGGCCACCCACATCTGTCAATACCTTGTAAATGCTCTTAAAACTGTACACTTCCTATATGCATAATCA